>VOMN01032719.1:0-28713 GCA_014899125.1 Orchestia grillus | reverse complement strand
CGCGTCCTCTCTTTCGCGTCCTCTCTTTCGCGTCCTCTCTTTCGCATCCTCTCTTTCGCGTTCTCTCTTTCGCGTTCTCTCTTTCGCGTTCTCTCTTTCGTTCCCTTTTGCGTTCCCTTTTGCGTTCCCTTTTGCGTTCCCTCTTGCGTTCCTTTTTGCGTTCCTTCTTGCATTCCTTCTTGCACTGGTTAGCGAGATAGCCTCGCAGCTGAGAAGTTAGGGTTCGACTCCCGGCTCAGGCACTGATTTTCACGTAACCACGGAGTGCTTTTCTTAAAAAAGGAAGCTTATACCTCACATGCCTCACGCGTCAATAGTGGTAAGACATTGAAAACCCAACTGTTAAATGTGTCGGAATTAATAAAGATACTTTTATGCTCTCTTTGGTTCCGTCTTATTCTCTCTTTTTTCGTCTCATTTTCTCTTTTGTTGCGTCTTATGCCTTCTTTTGTTGCGTCTTATGCCTTCTTTTGTTACGTCTTATGCCTTCTTTTGTTACGTCTTATGCCTTTTTTTGTTCCATCTAATTATTCGCAGAAGTGTTCCAAAACATGTTTAAGAGCTAAAAATGTAAATTATTTGATACGTTACGAATATACGAATACTTATTCGACCCATGATATCTACCACTACTCAGTCAACGTGTCAGAGGCCCTGCCTTCAAAAGTTAGTAGCAGGGTATGGCAGAGCAACTCTCACTGACTCACCTCTACCGCACCAGCCCTGACTTTTCTCTCCTGCACTCCCCTCAGGGGGCATAGGACGGGCAGTAGGGCTAGGTTAGTTAGGTTTGTCTGTCCTATGCCATGGGGACTGGCCACCCAAGTTATCTGGAGCACACTGTTAAGTTATTGCAGCTCTAGCTAGGCCTTCGGGGCTTCTATCTTTCATGCCAACTTTCCTTCTCTCAATTTCTTAGCTGTCTCATTTTTGCCTTTTCTTCCTCTTCATCATTAACTTGCTGTTTCTATGCGCAGGGAATCCTGTTTGGGAACATGCCTTGTGCATTGATTCCCCGTCCTCAATAGTCCTTGCTAAATGGGCTGTTCTCATCCCCCTTTTGAGATCACATTCCTTGTAGACAGGGAATTTTCAACTAACTAATAATCTAAGATTGATGACTGAGTGTAACTGTCACCCCTCTGAACGCCTGACTTATCAGGGACTAGTTGTTGAGGTAGTATGGTGGTTACCAACACAGGAGGCTGTAATAGTACCAGTTGTGTGCCTTATCTTACCCAGATTATTTTGCTTCTGCTCGGATGCCAGTGCGTGATTGGTGTCGGACAGTAATTGGTGGACTTGGATACAAGCGCATGAATGAGTCGCTTGGCCCGTTCCTGTGGCCTCCATTCTGTTCTGTTTTGTTCCGCTTCTATCAGACCTTCCTTCGATGTATGTGCTATTGGCACATGTCGTATGACAAGATGAAAGACTATACGTGTTGTTGACAGATCCCGTACGACAAGAAGGAAGACAAGCGCATGAACGAACTGATCGAGCTGGCTCATCAGTTCCTGCAGAACTTCTGCCTGGGCGACCGTCAGAACCAAGTGATGCTGCACAAGGACATCGACCTCTTCCTCACTCCAGGCGTGAGTTCTTAACACACTCGAGCGTGCGCTGTAAAAGTGGGAGTAATATCACAAAGGAGCATGACAGAGCTGCCTACTCTGGCGAATTGGAGCACTCCAGTTATTTCAGGGACCAAATTTGGAGCATTGTAAAATTGTCGAGAACCCGTATTGTTTTTTCGATAAAATGTGCTAGACTCTTAGTATATCATGTAACTTCATTTTTTAACTAAAAAAATTAGACCGAATAGATAGTTAGATGAGCGACTCTAACTCAGTTAAAAATTGCGCCCGGCACCGCGAGTGATCGTGGCAGTAAGGCCCGCAACTAGGGAGATCACCGCAGTAATTCAAGGGTAAGCCGAGCGTCCCCTGTGGCTGCCCAGAACGGCACAAATTCATGGCAGATGAATTACACGCGGCCTCCGTCGTCAACATAGAACAACCGTACGGCACAGAGCAGAGCCACCAGGCCCGCGTGGCCGCAATTCGGGGCAGGCCAGGGCAAAAGCTCTCGGTGCAAGCCCTCGTGCCAACACCTTGGCTGCGCAAATGATGCCTGCCCCAAAGTAGCCTTTTCTGCGCCGCTGCTACGCAGCTTCATGCCCGAGACCACCGCGAATACGGGGGTGGTCACCCGCGGCCAGCCTCAATGCTGAGCATGATTTTTGATTGGGAAGCCATTACGTCCAATTTTATGTACATTATGTTGAATTAGCGTCTACAGTATTTTATAACAAATGCATGGTGCCCCCTAACTTTAACTCGCGTGACTCATTCTTACAACAGTGATCTTGCCAACTTTGAATTACTTTAGTGAGTATCTTCTTTGAAGAAAAATGGCATGGCCAGTGTCTGGATGTGGGATTTTATCATGCTTATTGTATTGTATTGTGTATCTATGTATGTATGTATGTATGTACTTCTGTCTCCGTGCCATCAAAAATGACGGCAAGTTTCATATGAAATGACGGAATTTCCTGTATCTGCTGCAGATTGCAGTCTCTGACAGTCTCGCTGATAATGCATACGTACCTGTGATTTTTTTTCAATCTAATTGGTTCAGGGTGTAAATGAATGGTTATTCATAAAAATACATAAACTTGGCGCGTTAATAAATAGTATAGATCGTTGCATTATTCACGTGTCGTGTCGGCGTATGTCGTACTATACATACCCAGTTTCGTCTAGGACAGACGGTCTTACAGCTAAGAGTCGCAATGTAGACAGAAACCAAAAACACCTTAATTAAAGGATTCTGGTACNTTGGTGAGCTCTGATGCAGTTAAGTGAACATTAATCCTTACTAAGTTGTTTTGGGAGTGCCACGCGTGAATCAAACATTAAATACAAATTAGAAATAACTTAGTTATGAAATTCTATTTCTCGGTCATTCTATTACTTTGCATATATAAATTCAGTTATTCAGTTCTATTTATTCTCTATGGTGAAAAGCGTGGAGAATATTTTACCGTGTTTGCATTCTGAACTTGCGTGTTTTGGATGTGGAGTGGACGACTCAGCTGAGCTCCTGTGCCCTCACTAGTTTTTAGTTAGCGTCTTTAGGAAGGCTTCCGAGTGGCAGCGTCCTTGTCACTTGTTCTGCCGCATCGGTTGTGGCGGTCTGTAGTGAGTGTCAGCTGTGTCCTTGTAACTTGTTCTGCTACGCTGGTTTTGGCAATGTGTAAAGAGTTTAGGTTTATTGTTATTGGCGATTATTCTGTTACGTCAATTGGAACAACTTGTAGTGAGTTCAGACTATGTTCTTGCGAAAGTGACTGGTAATTGTGACGGGTATTCTTTTTTTTTTCAGTTCCCTTGTGTATTTTTCACGGAAATAGTTCGCGTGTTTTTTTGTTGAACTCTTACTAGAACACAATCTCGTGAGTTCATGTCTTTTTCCATCCCTATGGTAAATTCGAGTGCAGAGCCTCGGTGGAGTAGGTGGGTAAACATCGTGTTAGGGTGATTGAAAGTAACAGTTCTGACTCGTTAATGGCAAGATGCCGAAGTGGTTCAAGGCCATTAGCGATTATGCGTGTGGTGTGTTTAGAAAATGTTTAATGTATCCAACGTGTTTTAACAGCTGCTGGAGGCCAAGACGATCTGTGCGATCTTCAAGGACAACCATGTGTTGTGTAGCGAGGTGGCCGAGAAGGTGATCCAGCACTTCGTACAGTGCATAGAGTCTCAAGGCAGACACGTCCAGTACCTCAAGTTCCTACAAACCATCGTCAAAGCAGAGGGTCACTTCATCAGGCGTAGCCAAGATATGGTTATGCAGGAGGTGAGTTTGAAGGCTGGAAAATGTTCATGATGTAGGTCACATTGACGTTCAGGACGTAAACTTGATGTGTGAATGGCGTGCTCGAGGTAAGAGACGAGTCGTTCTAGAGGTAGGTTTTAGGGTGAAGAAAACTCAAATTGTAGGTGAAGTCCTCATTGGGTACGTGAATTTACTCCGTGAATGTCAGACTGTAGGCAGGACCTCGTCGTACTAGAGGTGAGTTTGAGAGTAGAGAATATTCTTGTTGTAGGTGACATTGTCCTTTCTGGACGTGAACGAGCTGTGTGAATGCCGCACCGTAGGTAGGACCTGGTCATTCAGGGGGTGAGCGTACGACGGGCGGCGCACGATGTGACATCTCATCATGGACTATTTTAAGTGAAGCAAGAGTACGTCAGGCTCGGAATAAGACACGGACAGCAGATGAGCTCGAGTGAAATTCACTTGAGGTATTGTGGTCAATGGAGGGAACTTCAGAAGTGCTGGGACGTAATTTTATACGTGTGTTCATTGGGCTTTCTACTTGAGAACTTGAAATAGAGTAGCTTACTTGAAATACGTGCAGCATGGAACAGTCATTAGCTTTTGCACACTTCGACATTGTCTTTTTCGCGTGCTCCTAGTGAAATTTTTACCTCTCAACTGTGCTCTTTTCTTCTACCGTTTTTGACCATCGTCTCGCCCTCCATTTAATCCTTTCTGTTAATTTTTTCTTTGCTGTTAATTTTCTCTTTTCTGTTAATTTTCTTTTTTATGTTGATTTTCTCTTTTCTGTTAATTTTCTCCTTTCTGTTGATTTTCTCCTGGTTCTGCTCATCTGTACTCTTCATTTCTCGAGTTTACGCATTTAGTTTTTTGTCTTCATTTCCAGTTTTCATGTTTTTTATACTGTTATTCTCTTTCGTATTTATTTTGTTTTCCATTCTTGTACTCCTTTCTCGTATTCCTTTCTCAGAGTATAATATCCTTCTTCTTTCTCATCTGATTCTCACATAGCTTCCTTGCGTTATCCTTTCCTCTTCATGTCAGCTGTTGCCCGTGACCTAAACCTCCTCTTCCCCCTCCCGCTAGCTGCTGAATGCGGAGGAGGACGTGCTCGTGTTCTACAACGACAAGTCTTCCTTCAACGCCTTCATCGAGATGATGAAGACCGAGCGCAGCAAGATGGACCTCGACGAGGGCAGCCAACTCAGGTCCGCTCCATTCATTCACTTTTATTTTCGACATGAATCCCCTTCGTATTTGGTTACACTTCTACTTTTTAGTGCGACCGACATGTTAAGAATGTTAAGAATTTCACATTTTTCCAGTGTTGAGAATATCGTAAAGTCCGAGCATCATTTGCAGTTACATATCTGCCAGTCCTGTTCATTCTTCAGCTATAGATTTGACACTGCTAGGGAGGTGTGTAAGATCTAAGAGAAGAGCTCACTGTACCTTCGAGGATAGTGTAATTCTCAGTGTGCGTCTTCAAAATTCGGTTAATGTTTACTTAACTGCGGCCAACTGCACAGAGCGTTTTATTCATCGTATAGCCTACATCTTGACGTCACTGAATAGAATTTGTTTTTCTGGGTAGTGGAAACCTATTTTAAAAAAATTTATCACCAGGTAAATATGTGAGAAAAATAGTTTATTCTGTACAACATATCTCCCGCTGTGCTTCCATCAGGTAACATCAGGGTTATATTTGGGTTGCATTAGGATAGGTTTGTTTCGTTAATTTTACACAACGTAACATGATAATACCGGTAGCCAGATGTGTGAAAATGTGCCCGAAATTTCCGTGGAGTTTACGTCATTACGTTGTATTAGTATGGCAACTGTTCGAATATCTTTCAATATACAGTAAGTTCTTCTATAATTCGTCACCTTTCGAAATTAATTTACCGCTACCTATGAAAATATCCTATCCTATGACACCAAAATTAAGACTCTGTGATGAATAGGATGCTCTGTGTAGTTGGCCGCGGTGAAGGATACATTTGCCCAAGATCCTGATCACTTTATGCAAGCAGAATTAATTTTACTTAATACAAAAGTAAGTTAAGTAGGTTGGTAGGTTTTTATTTTGTTCCTCCTTCCTTCTTTGTTTTTTTTTTAAATTATGCCAGCGTGTCAAACGAACTGATATGCACACTTTCGCACTATTATTTTCGTATGTTTTTTATATCACATTTTACTCTTCTTCCTCTTAGAAATGCTTATGCTATTTTTACCGCATGTAGCGGACTCTACCAACGTGAACTGAAGAATCTTGGGTGTTTTGGGACACCATTCGAGGTAATTTTGTTACTGAGTTTCTCTGCGAGTAGCGCCTAACCTGAGCGAGAACGTAGTTAGCCCTCTACGCTAATGTCTGTTTGAAATTGTGTTACTCAACACATTCCCTGAATCCGTGAAAGTTGGTTCCGTTGTTCCATGCCGACATAATGGTTTTCGATGGAAAAAATTAATTATTTTCTTTTTTAATAGCTTCATGAAGAAGAAGAAGAACGTGTATTATATATATTCTCACATAATCAAGGAAGACGCATATATGCGTTTGTGGCGAGAGCCAATGATGTTAATTGAAGACAACAAAATTCCGCCTGAGCTAGGTCTTGCAAAATAGTTTATACACTTGTGCGTCAAGTGACAGCGAATGTGTTCTGGTAATTATTAAGGTGTAACAGTATGTGATTCTAAGAAATAAGACTGCTTATCGCAGATGTAGGACGCAAGCAGTTAGCTAAAAAAATTATCAATTGTGAATGAATTTCATTTTAGAGAGTTAATAACATGTTAGGTGACAGCAGTTCAGGGCTTTGATCACCTAGAGCATGTAGGCTCAAAACTCAGATTAAGGAGCCAGAGTCGCTGTTGAACTAGGGAAATATTTGATAAGTCGAAAAGTTAATTCGAATCTATACTATTCTGTAGCTGAAGGTCATTATCAAATGATTGATATCCACGTTGCCGAGCTCTCATCAGAATTACGATACTTAAGCGTTTTGAAATTGGTTAGGTCGATGTTACTTTTTGTACTAGATGCTTGCAGTCATGAATTAATTATTGTTCCAGTGTTCGGTTACTATTTATATTCCGGGTTCCTTTAAATCCGCTTTACATTTTGTAGTTCGCTGCTACACGAACGTCGGAGCTGCCGTTCCTGTCATCTACAGGGTAGTCCGGAAGTAACTGACTTTTCTAATTTAGTAGTAAACAAAAACTAAGGTCGCAAGGATGTTTAAACGTTTTTTTATTCGAAAGAACTTTCTTAAAAGTTTATTAACACTATATGTTTTGAATGTCATTTAAATGATGGCCGCGGTTGTTTTGACCACTTAGGACTCTATTTTCTGTCGGTGTAAGTCTTCCAGACCATGGTTTTCCATTAACGTTGCCAGTGTACGTCAATTTTCGATGTAGATATTTTCGTTTCAGTTTTTTTAGTTTTTAGTTTTGCGTTGGTAGTTTTTCTGAAATGAATTTACTAATCGCGTTGCACTTCTGTTATTGACATTGCCTTCGTACATATTAGCACAGTTTTGATTCTTTCTTCGTTGATAAAGCGAAAGATGGTGAAAAATTGACGGTTTGAAACCGAAGCAGAAAGTACTTTTCTTGTTGAGTTGATAGAATGTTAAGTTATATGATGTAAAAATGTTTTTTTTTTCGAATAAGACAAGTTTCAACATCCTAGCGTTCATAGTTTTTATTTTATTAAGATATTAAAAGGGTCAATTTGTTATGGGCTATTACTTGCTTTTACTTCAATTTTTTGTTCTGTTGAGGGGCTGAGATTTCAATTATTTCCAATATTCTTGCTGCACTCGAGACGTGGTCGTCATGTCACCCAGCTGTAGCCTAGATGCAATAATCGAGGACATGCACACCAAGTAGTCGCTACCGCAGCTGAAGGTATCTATATAAATCAAGGACCGCCGCCTCAAAAGTTTGGAGTTGAATTGGTCAATTGAATTGATCAGGAAGAACATAACTTACAGTTCTCGATAAAGTTCCACTCATTTCAATGTTTCATAGCCAGCCCAAATGTATTGTCTAACCACGATGTTTACATATATGACTACAAGTGTAAAGTCCGGGTTGTGATGAGAAAGTAATCGCTGAGCTGTACACGTCCCGCTCTTACCTTAGGTACCACATTGAGCTGGTGCGGCTGCTGGCCTGCTGCACGGAGGGCAAAAACGCCTCAACTGAGATTAAATGTCAGTCTCTATTGCCTTTAGATGACATAGTCAACATGGTCGACCATCCTGACTGCATCCCCGAGGTAACACCGCTCGAGAGTGGTGCTTCAGCGTTCCCTGCACGCCTTTACTAACCGGGGTCTTCCCTAACGTTCCTGTGCCCGTGGCTTGTGTCTACAACATGCACTGGTCTGGCGTCTTAATCGAACCCTTTGTGGCTTATTTACTCTAAATGCACCGAATTGGCGTCTTGCTGGAACCTCCTGTGGCTTATATTAACTACATACTCTGATCTGGGCGTCTTGATCGACCCTTTTGTGGCTTATTTACTTTGAATGCACTGGTATTGTGTCCTCATTGAACGTCCTGTGGCTTGTTTTAATTACGTGCATTAATTTAATGTCCTAATTGAATCTCGTGTTGCTTATTTACTATAAATGCACTAATGTACTAATGTTGCATCCTAATTAAACCTTCTGGTTTATTTACTTTTAATGCCTGACGCTGTGCCTTAATTGAACCACCTGTGGATTAGTTTAACCATTAGCACTAATGCTACCTGTGGTGTTATAGAATAGAGTAACTCTCCATTGCTGCCTCTCAACTCCGTAAGAATATTCCAACTTATTACACTATTCTCTTTTCTTTGCTCGGAATACATTCATTTAATAACCAAAACTATACATCATAGTTTATGTTATTTTACAGTGCCTGTGGGTGCACTAGAACAGGGGCCATTCGTGTCAATGTGTGTTCATACTTAATTCCTAATGCACATGAATTTTGTGACGTCTTGTTGTCGTAAGTTTATTTATTATGACTGAATCTGAATTAAGTGTGTTTGAATGACCATGTGGCTGTAGTAACCCTGTGGTTCAGTGCCCTATGCCCTCCGATAAATGCAATTAAAACTTACATCGCGCAGCACCTGTTGCTCGTATCCTCCAATGGTACATTCCGAATAATCTCAGTTAAGTCGATAATCCCCATCTAGAGCGTTAGTTCACATAGGATTCGATTTAATAATGATCGACTACCAGATCGGTCATTACTTCGGTGCATAAGGACTAACCATGAATTCACTTATGCACCGAGTAATTAAAAGAGGTGCACACAGAAGCCTTACTATTGCATTAGAATTGTATGCTACATTAGAATTGTACGATAACTAAATATTATAAAGTTGGAACTTCATTTTTACTGGATTGGGATAAACCTTAATCCTACGCGCTCTAATCTGACATGCTGATCTGAGCTAGCACTCCTTTCCCCCTGATTGCACCTTGAATTTAGTGCACATCTTCTTGGTAGTTTTTCTGATTTTTACCGCAGTAATGCTTCCCACTTTCCACATAATAGCCTCAGCTTCTGGTCTTGTTTCACGGGCAGAGTTACGCATATTTTCGTGTATTTTCTTTATTTATATGAAGAGTTATCATCTTAAATTCATGTTTCGCAGCTCTTCACTCCCTTCGTTAATGCTTTACTGCGTGGGAGTTTTGTTATACCACTCACTTTAATCCCAGCTTGATAATGCTGTCGAATTAAATTTTCTCACTATCCTTTAAATTTTTATCATAATCTGATTCTAAATATTACGTGTCTTACTAATTTTATTTAGAAGTTTTGTGTGGATAACCAATTTGGAACATTAGGGAACGTGTTGCATTCGTATGTGTGTTCGCCCCCGTGTCTGGGACGATGTTGGAGTTGCCGGTCTCCTCGACCTCCAACAATTTGCCAAGCCTAGTAAAATAATTCATCGTCGGCTTCGAAGCTCTGCGTTCTGCATGCCATATTTTTCAGTATTGTCTTGACTAAAAAAAAAATTTATGCGTGCTGTGGTTTGGGCAGTGCTTTTGTGCTGTCCAAACTCTTGAGTATTCAATCATGGCCAAAATGATTGACTTGCACCCGGCAATTTCTTGATTTTTTACATTTCAAGTATGACACTGCCTAGAGTTCAACGTTCTGTAATTGTTGCTCTTCCTATACAGGGTTTAACATACAAACATGTTTGATAAATTTTTTGCATCAATAGCCACTGTTTATAGAATTTTAACACAAGCAAAAAATGAATGTAATTCTAATGGGAAAACGTCACCTGGGCGTCCAAGAGTAGCCATTGAATGCTAAGATGGGGTCTTAGTTAGGTTTCAGTAGAAGAATCATATGGCCGCAAGTCTTCAGCTTGCAGGGAAATAGAAAAAGCTGGAGTGATCGCCTCATCACGCACGGTGAGACTAGGACTTTTTGAAATCATCTTCAAGTCCAAGCGAGCTGCGAAGGAGCCTCATCTGTACAAAAAAAATATTTGAGATAAACTACATTGTTTACTGAAGCTAGGAGTAGTGTGATTCATTCTAATAAAGCTCCCTTCCACACATTTGGAGGATCGAGAAAATGTCTTGTTCGAAGTTGAAAGGAGAAAGGCATCAGGACGTGTGTGTCATTTCCATAGTGAAATATCCAGTCACACTTTATGCCTGGGGCTGCCTTCCGTCTAAAGGAACAGGTGCATTAACATTTTTGCCACAACACACCTCCGTGAACTCAAAATGATACCAGTCTGCTGGTTGAGCATCCTGTTTAACTCGTTTTGAAATTCTCAAGTCAGAGGCTCTTGATGCCGATTTATTGTCTACTATCTCTTTGTATGATGAACCAACATCCCTCTTTAGGAAAGCAACTATCACAATGGAGAATTTTGATACGTTCGCTACGGATGAATGCATATACCCAATCTGTTCCATAACGGGTGCTGAATTTTAATTCGGCGACACTTTCGTGCTTTGAAGTTAGACTTGTTCCTGTCAATTTTGCTTTTCTTATTTACTCAGCATAATAGTCTTTGTTTACTAATATAATTCATATATGAGAGTTTTCTATAACCACAAATAAAAAGAGTGTTGGTGCACAGGAAAACTATTTCGCAACACTGGTTGGTTGGTACACCGTTGGCCCAATACGTAGGCAACGTGGTAAGCAATGCATACGTGAAATGTAAAACTTGGAAAATTACTTATGTAAAGCCTTTATCTTTTTGACCATGACTACTAACTGGTGGGTGTGTAACGACTTGCCGACGTGTTTTTGACTGGTTAAGATGTACCAACTCCTCGTGCGACCTGGTTGGATGGGGGCCTCAACAGGTGATGAGCATTTGTTTCTTGTGACTTGATTTCATCTTCAGTTCAAGCCACGTCAGCAGAAGAATTAACTAACTCATATTTTTCTGTTGCGCTGCTTCTTTTATTCATTCTGGAGCTACTGCATTGTTGCGTTTTAGATGCAATACAGAATAGTTGGACGTTCATATCTTTTCTCAGTCATTTTACTGGAGTGAAGCTGTGTCATGTTCTAGGTACCATGTAGAGCTGGTGAACCTTCTGTCGGACCTAACACAGGGCGCCAATTGCTTTACGGAGATAAAGTGCCACAGCGTCCTCACTCTAGACGATATCCTGGCCGTGTGCACGAACCCTGACTGTATCTTGCAGGTCTGCACATTCTCTATTGGGTGTCATAGGATCTTGAGCCGGAAGTGTTCTTTTTGTGTTGTCACTTGCTGCTCCACTTAGTTTGAACGGCGCAGCCTTCCCTGTGCATCGTGTACATACTCGTACTTTGAACGTGCTGGGCGTGGCGTCACATGGCATGCTGGTTTCCAAACAGGGGAGTCATTCCATTGGTTCTCTTTTTGTTGTGATGTCTCTTCTTCACTTTAATTGGTTTTGGAACAAGCGAACTCGATGGTTGCTTGGGCGAGTAGCTTGTTTTGGCGAAGGTGTTCGGCACCAAACAGAACTTTGTATAATAGTTCAATGTAAATTAAAATGAAGCGTAATTTTCTTAATGATTTATTCATGCGAAACTACTCAATTATTAATTGTGACAAATGTGTATGGTTCATTTTTCGAGCATCACATGACGCTATAGATTGTGACAGATGATGTAAAGCTTCTTTGACATTAGCAAAGGTGCAAGGTTACTTGTGTTTATTTCAGTTACTGTCCCATCATATTTTTGCTAAGGAATACCGCCGTTTTACTTCTCGACAGCTCTGAATATATCACTAGAACGCGGTTCAGGATAGTTTGACACTGGTTGATTTCTTTGAGTCTTGGACTACAGCAGCTAAGATGACTCTGAGTTTATTTTTTGTTTTTGCCAGTTGTAACAAAATGATTAGGTACAGAGACATAGCAATGGGCGCTCCTTATCAAAGCAAAACGATATGAAACATAAAAGTACATGTTTTTTCTTGGTAATTTGAAAATATGACCCTAAATCACACAGTAACATAGTATTGAAGAAGAGCACTCGCATCAGGCACGTCATGTTGTTCACTTTATAAAGAAAAAATTTCAGCTTCTTAATAAGATTCACCCCTGCGAGCGCAGATTTAGTCAAGAGTGCCACTGTCAGCTTCAGCTTAAGGGTTCACATCTGTGCTCATTAGAATGTATCCAACTTTGCAGCTGAAATTTAGATGTCTATTTTTAACGCACAAATTCGTAACAATGTTTTTTCTCTGCGCTCGTTCAGAATTGGAATAATAAACCCAGGTTCAAAATAAAGCACAGTTTGCTATGGTGAGTTCTATGTTTTTTAATGTCTCGCCTGTGAGGGGGCAGCGGGTGGGCCATAGCCATAGTTTTCTTAAAGAAATCATTATAATGAATCTTTTGGAAAAGGATGAAAGTGCCTGGTAATATCAAAGAAGTATCGTAAATAAATTTTGTTTGCATAGGTATGTCAATAATGACAAATATCTCCCGATAAACTACCACTGATTTGGATCGGAACCTCTATCTGGCTCTGGAAGCTGGAGCACGCTCCTTTTGCAGCCCCCTTGAAAGGGTCTCGAAAACTGCTTTAATTTGTCGGAACAGCTGAGCTTTTGTATTGCTGACACGGTGATTGGAATCTTTCCCAACCACGCCTCAACCCAAATAGAGTAGTCAAATGATTTTAGATCTGGAGGGTGGGAAACCAAACACTGGGGCTTGTGCAGCCAAAATTATGCGACGACCATTCCTGACTTTTTCCAGAGGTATGGCAGGGAAATTCTGCCATTGTATGGTCATTGGCAACCGTTGTTATACAGGGCTTAACTAGTGTTAGCAACTCCACGTAACCAGCTGAATAGAGCCTGAGACCTTATGGAAAAATACAGAAGCATCACATCACCCTCACTAGAGACCCAACACATCGTTTGTTGAGGAAATTTTGTCTGTATGACATGAGGTGTATCTATTGGACTGTTGGCAAGCCACGTGTTATTCTGAGCATTGTGTTTTGGATCCTGACAAAAGTTTTTAATTATTTTTATGGCCGACGCAGATAATCATGATAGATTATTCACTAGCAATTTTCAAAAGATTTTCAGTTGTACATCTCACTGCTATCACGTACATAATTAAACTAGAAACAAACTTTTAAATGACGCATGATATGAGTAAATATCTCCAACCAATTTTGAAAAAAAAATGAATTTAAATACTGGTAAATTTACCCATCACTTCTTAGCGCGGAAAGATTTCTGTTTTCAAAAGCTGAATAAACACACAACCTTATTTCTACTCGGAAAGATTTAGTTTCAAAATTATTCTTAAAATGTGTGTTTTCATGGTAATTTCCAACTTCTCGTATAACGTCAGTTTCTTGTGTATGGTGACAACATTCTTTCAAATATTGTTTTGAGTATTTTTCATTTTGTGTCGTTCTGCATTTTAAATTCCATTAGATCAAAATCTCAATTTTTTTATTTTGACTTGTAACCTTGCATTCTTGTTGGGCTATTAAACTACCTGTCGTGGACTTGGCTTATTCCCTCCCTGACGTAGAGACACTCTTTTTATTTCAAGTTTGTAGAGCTGGTTTCCACTTTTACATTTAGGATAAGAGTTTTTCATCTTAGTTCTCATATTTTCGTTCATTTCAACACCTTCATTTGACTTTTAAACTTGTTTAAAGATTTAGTGCCTTTTTAGACGTTCATCATTTATTTTTGAAGATTTGATACCTGTTCTTAAATTTTAATGCGTATTTTTTAGGGGCTTGACATTTCTGAGATGCTAGGTTATAATGGAGGTACAGGAAATAAATCTTGAAAACTAATAATTTATCTCATGTCACTTGAGAGTTGGTCAAGTCTGTTCGAACTATTCTGATCTTCACGAGAAACTTAATTTTTTGTTGTAGTGTTTCACCGTTAATGGGCTATCCGAGTACTGTATTGCGTGGAATTAGTATATCTTTAACTGTTATGTCCCAAGAAATAATTTTCAAACATTCGAATTACATTTCTGTGTTCTATCCTGTGAACAAAATCTGGGAAACTAAACGATTTGCACAAAATTGTATCATATGATTTTCCAAATTTTTTAATCTGTAGCGTATTGGTTAATAAGCGAACCATACGGTCCTTTTTCTATTACAAAGCTTTCCTACCTACTGACGTGCGATCTACCTTTTTGTACAGCATTAGTTGGGTCAATTGCGCATCGCAGTATGTGGGTTCCACCCACTGAGCTCTTCACATGAGGGTTGCAGGGCGCGCTAGCCTCAGTCATCGAATGAATTGATTCTTGGATTGCTTCTTCACATTACCATTCGTCCGCATGTTTTTGGGAGCTTATTTAAATTTTTACTGTTGAATGCGTTTAATTTAATGTTAAATGCCAATTTATGTTTTTTAATTTTTTCGATCGCTTTGTTTGATTTTTTATTTTGTATGGTACGACATTTTATTTATACTGGGATATTTTTATATTTTAATACCAATTTCTAATCTTTGATGTTGATTCAAACTTCTTTGATTCAATTATCTATTTCTGGTATACGTTCTTGACTTGGGGGTTTATATTCTTTCTATAATTTAAATTCCCGTTTTTGTGTAGATTCCTACCAATGAATTTAGTTTTCTACCCTTGGTTTAAATAACGGTTGTTGGGTAAAATTTCTGCCCTTAATTTAGGCGTGTTTAGATTCTTTATTTGGTTTTGGTACTTGTCTATACTATAGATTTCTTTCCCTTGATTCCGGTTTCTAACTCTCAATTTGGAGTCCATCCTTTTTTTTATCCATAATTTTATAACAAAGTTCGTGTTTCTTTAATAAGGTTCCTGACTCATTGTCAAAATTTATGATTATTACTGATATTCCTGCTTTTTTGTAAGGTTAATGATGATTGGGTTTTATGTGTACAGTTTGATTCGTAATTTGACCTTTTGATATTCATGGTAAGGAATTACTTCCGGGGGTGGTGTTTCTCCTGGTGGGGCTGCTGTACAGCTGTGTACTTTTGCGAGGAGAATTTTTTGAATGTTTTTATGATCTATTTCTCCAGTAACATGAGCAGCATGCTTGTAGATTAGTACTACGAATCGGAATGCTTTATCGTTCCTCGTATGAAAATAATCGTGCACGTATAGCACTATCGCTGTGTAGTATTGAGTGAAATTGTATACTCGTACAGTCTGTTCCTAAAGTTCGAAAAAAAACGCTTCCTACAGGTTATATCTGTTATAAGTTTTATTGATGAGCCAAGTTTTTGACATTTTGTAACTCTCATTCGTCTGTTAATTGATACCGGCATACTACACCCTATTTATGCATTTTTCAAGTTGATTTGATCATAAAGAAACCTGATTTCATCACAACAAATTTTAATATCATTAAATGAAATTCTAGTTTCATCAAAGCGAAGGTTGATTTCGTCACACGAAAGTTCATATCATCAACGCGAAAGTCGATTTCATCATAACAAACGAAAGTTTATTGCATTTATACAAAAATTTAATTTTTTAACTTGAAATTTACTTTTATCCCGAGGAATATTTCTTAATATGAGCCTGTTAAAAAAAATAACTTGAGGTTTTTGCGCCATAGAAAAACTGTAAATATGTTCTGCCCCCATAAATTTTTATAGAAATAGCTTATTGTTAACACAAGTTTTACCTCAAACATATAAGGTTCAAATAGTGAGATTACATTTCACTTGACGTGGTTATGTAAAGTATAGACGGTATACATATAGTTACGTGTATTTTATGTATTTTTGATTACATGTTAATTTGCTACGGGGGGAAATATTGTAAAATTTAATTAGAATATCAGTACCCCCTTGTTTCTCATTGCATCCTCCCTCAGGGAGGGCATAGGATAGGCAAGAGGGTTAGGTGAGGTTTGTCGTACGCTGTAGGTACTGGCGTCAAGGGGGCATTGTAAGGTTACCTCGGCCATAGGTAGGCTTTGGGGATTCATACCTTTCGTGTCCGCTTTATTTTTTTCAATACTAAACCCTTATTTGCATCTCACATTTTTTCTTTCTCTTCATTCTTAACTTACTGTTTCTATGTGCAGGGGGTAGTGTGTGGGAGCACATCTGTGCATAGATTTTACGTTTTCAGAAGTCAATATAAATGGTCCCTTCTTTTCGCTCTCTTACGAACGCATTCCGTGTGGCTAGGGAGCTTTAAACTAACTAAATTCTAATCTAAAATGAATCATTGTTTTCATGAAATCAAACTTTGCTTTGACGAAATAACCTTTGGTTTTGATGAAATCAGATTTTGCTTTACTAAATTCAATTTTTTATGAAATCAGTATCCATTTTGATGATATGAAATTCTGCTTAGCTGAAATCGGCTTGGAAAAAATATAGTTAATCCTCTCAGGGGACATAAGCTAGGCCACAGGAAATAGGGTCAGGTTAATTGGGTTTGGCTATCTCATGCGCTTGGACTAATCGTCCCCTGGTTTCGTTTTTTGGATCACGTTTCATGTAGGCAGGGAGCTTTAAATTAAATAATAATATAAGTCTAAGATGACGTTAATCAATTTTTCTGACGTTTATTTTAGTCACTTGATTTTATAATATAGCTCACTTATTATTTTCGAGAACCTATGATCAAGGATGATTTTCAAGCGTCTAGTAATCAGTTTATTGTAGTATTCAAATATAACGACAGACCTTTTGATTTTGAGAGTTTATGTAGTACCTCTCAGAAAATTCGTGTGTGAGGCACACGCTGTTCTTGCTACCTTTTTACGATCTAAGCTTTGAAAATTTGTGTACAGGTGAAAGAAGCGTATATCAATTTTCTGAATCACTGCTACATCGACACGGAGGTCGAAATGAAGGAGATCTACAACAGTCACCACATCTGGAGCCTCTTTGAAAAGTCCTTCCTGGTGGACATGGGCAAGGTTGCCACTGCCACGCCCGACCGCCGCACTGCTGACAGGTGCGTTCATCTTTTGTGGAGGCTTTTTTCGGTTTGGCGCTTCCTCGTAAACTCTGAAGAGGTTAGAGTTATTTCTTCATATGTTCAGATCTATGATCTTAGTCACACTAAAAGGGTTATCGTTACATATCTTATGATGTTTGATTCCACGATCCTCGTTAAACTAGCGGGGGTTGTCGTTATTAATTTTTCTATGGTCATCGTTGAACGAAAAGGGTTATCGTTATTCTTCATGATTTCCAATTCAATGGCCCTCGATATTCTCATAAAGGATTACCATTGTTTCTTCGTGATATTCAATGTTATGATAAACAACAATTTGTCTGTAAAGAGAAAAAATGCAATGAGAATGAGTTTTTGGTAAAGACACAAGTTTGGATCACTCGATAATTTGGTTATCATGCAAAGGATCGTTCATTTGGGGTGCCTCGGGCATCATGGGGTCAGATGACTTACAGAAGCAGTATAATTTAGCTGTAACTACAACCATGTGAAAGGGATCAGAAACGTTTTTGACTGAGGCAGCCTTGACCGTCAAATATTTATTGATATATTTCCATGAAGGTCGTATAATGTTTTCTTTAGCATTGTTTACAACTCAATACGTTAAGTCGTGCCCATAGATGTCAGATAAGACGTATCTGCGAGCCAGATGCAGTCTTCAGTGGTGTCAGATATGCCTAGCTCACGAGCTATGGGTGCCTACCAACTGAAGTAGAAGAATTGGCAGTCCGACACTTGCAGGCTGAAATAAACAATTGTTGCTCTGCACCGGCTCGACCGAAGTAGTTGACCGAATTATTGTTGCTGTACAGAATCTTGATTTTCCTTACAAGGAAAAGCTTTTGCTACCTAATAGACGGGGCTTCATTGCAATCCTTGTCGCGTTGCTAATGATTTTTTCGCCTATCGTATTATTACTCTCATTGGAGTCTATCGTTCACTCACATCATAGAATGTTTTAATTTCGTTTTGGTGCGTTTGTTTGTGTGCTATGTATATTACTCTCAGTACGAGTGCCTGTTTACGATTGTTAACTTGAAACGATGACATGAAATGCTGTGAGGCTAGTCCCGAATTTTTTGCGCTTCCTGTCTTACTGAATATATTCTTTCACGTGAGACAGTTTGCCGCAACGTCGCGTTATGTGGGTATGGTTTAATCGAAGCTCCAGGTGCTTCTTCCAGTACGCAAGTTCTTCTTTGGTTGATTCCATAGTTTGATGAGGCGCTGTGACGCGTAGCCGAGCTGACTTTTACTCCACGTTGTGGATATGACCGAGACTTAGCAATGTTTTGTCTGTGTATTAAGAAATAATAATTGACTCTGACCTTTCCCGTGGCTAGGCTGAGAGTAATTGTCCTCGTATTCTGGGCACTCGTGCTCCTCAAGAGATAAGTAAAATTCTCGCTTTTGGTTACGAAGTTTTCCGTGTTTTGTTAGTCATAATTCATTTCTGAAACGAACATGCAGCATTCGTTGTGATACTGTGGGCTGTGTAGTACAGATAACGTAGTTTTGGAAGAATTTGTTAGATTTTTGTTCTTTTAGTTCTGAATTTACCAGTCATTTCCCTTACCTACACGTTAGGTTGACGACTTGTCATTTTAAGGAACTGTTACGTAGTGGTTGCTGCTGCATGTTTTTCCAATGTTAATTTTAATATGAAGGAATCATCATAACGTAGAACGCGCTCCTCTTTGCCATTGTGTATTTCACGTGATTAAGTATTATTATAACCCGTAAAAACCGTTTTTTTTGTGACGCAATTTAAATTGTCAATCTTATTAATGTCAGACTAACAAATTTGTTATATAACCCTACGCACGAATTGTTCTCGAAAGCGCTTTCTTTACTACGAAACTGAAATCTGTTCTTCTGTTCATTCTTGTGCTAACTTTTGCGCGAGGAACTGATAGTTTACTACTCATTCTTAAGTATTGACTCGTATCCAATTCTTCATTTAGACTTGAAGACTGCAACATTTTTGAGTTTGACCCAACTGAATGTGGGAAATTGTGGAAATCTCTCCTCTTCGCGTCGAATTTCTGAGACTTCTTGACTTTTGCATCTTTCGTACTGGAAGAACTACCTGCATTACGCCAATGCATTACCCGCTCGGCCCGTTCACCCTAACAGACTTTTATGTTCAAGTTCATACCCGTTCAGGCTAACCAAACTCTTGTTATTTGCCTGATTCTTATGTAACATTCACGCTGTGTGTGGGCTGAACTTACTATTTAGACGCTTCGTTTTAACTCATCACCCTCGGATGAACTCAATGGAGTCCTATTGTGTGTCCACGGGCTCCTGAAATGGACCGAATGCAGACTTGACCTTGAATTTACTCTAATTTGTCGCCAGTATGCTGTATAAGAACACCTTTCTAAAAAGTAGACAAATGGGCGATAACTGCGCGCTAGATGAGATGAGCTCATTTGGATATAATAAATCCCACGGGCCTCACTCTCTCTGAGCGGTACTCACGAGCCTCACTTCATTTCACTAAACCTTCTAACTAGTTGGGGCGTCCCGGGCCGCACTGGTGTGCTGCCTTGGGAATGTCGCGCTTAATTTTCCTTTCCCAAGGGAAGCACTCCGCCAGGGACATCAAACTCAGTGAGGTCCTCCTGACTAGCACGCATGCACTCTCTTTCCCTTGTGCTGCAGAGCCACAACAAACCTTATTTAACCCTGCTGGCTTTTCTTTTGTTCAGAGCTTATATTATTTTTCTCTGTGACTGTGAATTTTTGTGGAAACTGGGCCATTTGATGTGAGTTCATGAATTGCTTATGTGCATGCAACTGACGCCTCACCTGAGGAGCGGTATCGCGTGAAGTAGCTCTCGGTCGAGCGAGCGGCTAATAATCGCGTTTCAAAGCGGCTAATAATCGCGTTTCAAAGCGGCTAATAATCACGTTTCAAAGCGGCTAATTTATCGCACCTCATTTCCTGTCCTGCAAAAAATACATTCGTATTTGAATGCTTGCGATAAACGCGAATGTTTTTCCCTTCTTGCGAATCGATTGAATTAACTTGTTATATTATGTAAAAATGTTGTTAGTCATTGGCGTGGGAGTTAATCCTTGTTATTTTTTGGAATCCTTTTTTCGTGTTGTGGTTTTGATGAAATTGATTTTTTCGAATTGTAATGCATATTTGTTGACTTTTATTAGTAGTTTTGTTTACAACAATGATTCCTTTTGTGGGGCTTAACAAATTAACCGATTCATTGGATTGTTTGTTGATTGAGCGCGTGATAGCATTTGCAGCAAAACGGCGCTTCTTTGGACATATCGGGCGCACAGATTGTGAGTTGATCATTTCTTGCTCTGGTTTTGGATGCTACGAATTTTGCTCGTGATGTTGTGCGGCCTGAGGAAAAGTCCTTTGGCTTCTTAACATTGCTAATTCTGGTCAAGTGGACGAGATAATCTGTGGCCTTCACTCATTCTCTTGCTTCAAAAATGCCCTCCTGAAGTATAGTCAGAATACTGAGCTACCAAACTATTTCTATCACATCTGCAGCCAATGCAAGAGCAACTTCCTTTCGTTTAACGCCTTCAAATGACATGACCCATGCGGGGACAAGTTGGCCAAACCACTTCCAGACGTTCTAGCTAGAAAATTACTTCCTGGATAAAAACGTTAATATTTTTGATCGGATCCGCTACTTTGAAGCCGACGATGCTGTGTCCGATTTAGCCTCGTTTTGTTGCAGTATTTTGTGCGTGTCATTATAATCTCGGCAGTCTCGAAGCCTTGCTTTGCCTGTACGTGTACGCTCACTGCATTCTTCTCCTTGCAGCTTACGTACTGGCTGGGGCCAAGTCATTACGAAGGATGTTTATTGCAGGGCTCTCGAGAATTACGTCGTCAACTGCCTCATGACTATCATCTCCACCTTCTTCCAATCCAAGTTCTCTGATCAGAGTCAGACCATTCAGGTTAGTCCTATGTTAAACTCTCCTGCACTTTCTCTCCTTTCCGATCAAAGCGAGTGGTGTTAATATGAAGATGAACTTCTGCTCGTGTCTTAGCTTCCTGACAGTGTGAAGTCTCACTAATGAGCTCTAGTTCTTAGGTTTGTCAAGTTACCGATTTCATCACGTCGTGCTAGATTTCTGCATAAATCGCGTTACTTATTGAGTTGAAAATACCTCCATCTTCGGGCGCGAGTTTTGAGACTAGACCCTGTCGAGCGTGTGCTTGTGCTGGCCAGCACAGTGGATACAGACGTTGCTGTGGAATATCAACTTCACGTTTCTCGGTCTTAGTGTGTTTCTCATCTAATGAGTTTGATACTTGAGCATGTTTTCAAAAAAAGAAGTATTGGATAAAACTTTGTGGTGCTGAACTTTATCAGAAATGCGGTTCCTAGTTTCCTATACACTTGCTTAGACCCAACGCTTACCGTTCTGCACTAAAAGTTCGCCTGCCTGGGCACGAAACAGGCGTGGCACTCTGAAGAATATGCGAGAAATCTGTTCGTTTTTTACTGTGCCCTTTGTGCTGCTTGAGATATTGGTAGTTTATAAATTTTATGTCATGAACAGGAATGGGGCCTACTAAACAGTTGCTTTTGAAAGATTCTTAGTAGTCTGAATTTTCATTCTGACAAAGAAACTCGTAATTTTTTAAGATTTGTTTTTTCTGAGAAGGAAATTGTGTCCAACGAAGTCTGAGTTCGAACAGCTACTAAGACTTAATGTCCCCTATTGGTGGCACACAAAAACTTGCTTTCTATCAATCAACGGACTAGCAATAACTACTGTGTAATGTAATATGTTAAAGTACTGTGGTTACTTTGTTTTTTGTTTAAATATCGAAGAAATATCTGTACAATTTAGAAATAGGTTTCAATTAATTCCAAAGTCTAGTCTTTTACCTTAATGGCTGCATGGATTGTAATTTTTCTAGAAATTGAAAAATCCTGGATTACTACGTAGATCTTTTCTCAATTATATGAAAGAACTTTTAAATGTTGCTACAGAATTCTTAATTAGCTGCCGAGTATTGCCTCTGAAGGAACGGCATTCGAGCGATCAGTTAAGTCCATCTTTTGATATATTTCTCGTAAGCTGTTCTAATATTGATCAAAATTATAAACTGAAAAGAATGCGTTTTCTTTTTTTCGTAAAATTTATATTCTATATTTATTCTCAAGTTGAAGTTGATGATCTTCATTCCAGTGGGCGATGTGCCGAGAACGTAAAACTAAATTTCATGCTGATTCGAGACATTTGTCAGAACTGTTTTATATTTATTGAAGTGTTTAGTGAGGAGCACAAAGCACGACCGACGAGTCAGTTTGCCAGCACTTTCCCTGCCTCTCACGTCTGTTCTTCCATGGTTCTCGAGCACCTCATCGTTGTAGGCCTGTGGGTGTGGCTGCAACGTTGTCCTAAAGAGAAGTCAAGCATTAATTGTGGTCCTATCGTAGAAATAATTAAGAATGGCGTGGAATTTCAGATGTCCTCAACACATGATTAGGTTACTCTACGGGGGAAATGTAGAAGTGGCTCTATGATCTTACGAGAAGAATGATTAGAAATTTAATATTTTACTTTAGATGATTAGAAATCTGGGACGAATTATAGTAAAGTTTCAATGAAAAGTTGAATAGTTCAATTTAAAGTGGTGGGAGCAATTATGATCAAAAATCTAACTGCTGAGCAGAAAGCGTTGCTCCTTTTCTTGATATAACGACCTGATAGTGACATGAATTTATTCAGTGAATCTTCGCCAAAGCTCTCTAGCCACGTCCTGTTGAGTTTATGAAGGTTAACATTTTACTTTGGAGATTTGCATAAACTCTTCTGATAACATCATTAAAGATGCTTAAGTCTAACGGATTTTAATCATGCGTTGCATGGGCTTAGTTTTCTAATTATAAAATCTGTTTGCAAATGTAGCTTAGGAAATTCTTAGCTACTTAGGTGGCAAAGATTTCATCGTGCTGGGATGTCAAGTTGAAGGCCTCAATAATCTTAATGACCTTTCACTTGTCCCTTGTGCCGATATATTTTCAAATACCCAGAATGAATTCAAATACTTCCACTTCCAAAGCGTGAATATAAAAACTCATGAGTTGTTAATGCTTTTCGAGCTTATTAATTCTTTCTTGCTGCCATAAGCAACTCCAGGGACATTCTTCACCCTGGGACAATATTGCTTTTGCAAATAACATTCTGATTTCTCTTTTCGTTAAGATGTGACACAGAGTTCAGTTGTTGCGTCTGTAAGTGAACGCATTCTGTGTGAAATTCTTCTCTTTGTTAGAGAGTTCTCCAGGGTAAATTTACACCTTATGCTGCTTGAGATATCCTCGCCTCAGATTCTTACTTCCAAGCCAAGAAAAGCAAGTCACCTCACATGTTTCATCTGCAAGCCTTCTTTCATCGCTCTACGGATTGAGTTAAATCGCTTCTTGTTTATACCTTAAGCGCCAGGTTGTGATAAGAGTTGTGCCCTTCTGGTCTAGGTTTCCTTTCCGTATTCTTGACGGGGTTTTTGCGTGGGCCGCGGAGTATGTTGGGTGTCGCTCCTGAGGGTCCGAGTGGCCGTTTTTTGCCACTGTTCGGGTGAGAAGGCCTAGCCGGACTGCCTAAATGGCTTCCACTGGTTCTCTTTCTAGCTAAATTGATCAAAAGGTTTTGGCTATTCTTACTTCTGGTGTCAGCATGGCTAAATGCTTTATCTAAATTAGTGGAAAAGTAAAATTAGTTATTAGTTTTTGTGACGCTGATCACTTTGTGAGATGGTCAATCCTCCCGTTACACTTGGTATTTACACATTTTTTCACCCTTATTTATGGGGATAAAAAGAACTATATTTAATTAATGTGGATAACTATTAATTTATCTTTAGAATTTTTTTTTAGCTGGGATGTTCTTATGCTAAATTCTATTTCAAAAACTATGAAAATGTCTCAGGCCAAATATTTATGGAATGTAACCTATTCATCACACGTATACTTGAAACAGGACGTAACAATAGTCTCAATGACGCGCATTTTTACCCACTACCCTCGGATGGACTCAGTTGAGCAATGTGGTTGGAGGGGACCTAAATGAACGCGCTCATGAGGGCTCTACAGGCTTACAGTCCGTGACAGCTGTTGCTCTGGAGATGTGCACGCGCTCTCGCATTTCAGTCGTGAACATCTGTCGAGGCCTCCTGAGTTCTGGAATTATTTCCTAGGGACAAACACGATAAAACTGATTGGCTTGGCTGCCACTCAGCTCGGGACTTAGGCGGACAAACAGAAATCCTTTTCGCTTAACCCTTTGAGTCCTACACAGACACCTTAGTCTCAGCTTAGTTTTTCTTGGTACGGTAAACCTACCAAATTGTGGTAAAATTTAAAAATACATTGGTGTTTGTATGCTTAGGGCTCAAAGGGTTGAGAATAATCAATTTTCTAACCGGGAAGTTTGTGGGGTGTTATTTTTTCCTGTACACTTTGGAGGTCTTCCATAAGTGCACCGACTGTGGCTACAGCTTTTAAAAAATCTTTCATTCTGTTTGCAGTTTCCTTTTTGAGAATAGTTTGATGGAAAAATGGATTTTTCAAGATAATGGTCCAAAGTGTATTGCGTAATGCCTCAACGAAGTGTAGGCAGTGGTAGGGTTGTGGAGTGGTCTAGTCTACCGCCTGGCTTGTGCTCTGTGGAATTTTCTGTCACTCGTTGGTGAATACGAGCTTCTCTTGTGGGAGATTTCCGAAACTGACGAAGATTCATAGTTGAAGTCGTGCCATGGTTGTACACGGTGAGCACAGGGACATGTGTCCACTCGTCCTCATCATTGCGTAGCCTTTGGTGAAATGCAACACTCCCTGTACTTTTCCTTGCCTAAATTGTCACTCACATTTGGGTTTTGCTGGTGGCGGGTAGTAGAAAGAGCATTTAGACCGTTGAAGAATGAATTTGTAAGATACTACGTATTTTATTTGATGGAACCGATCGTCTACGTGGTGCGATCATAAAATTTTTAAGTTTCTGATGACCATTAGAAGCTTCATTCTTTAGAGTTTACTCCTGTTGCGCTAAGGAGTGGGGAACACGAATCACTGATTCCTGTATTAATTTCTTTCAAAGTTGACTAAATTTGTGGAAACACGCTGTTAAAAAGTGATGTCCAGTGTTGCGTGAGCATGTGCAGACCGCTTATTACGGTCTCTCTATCATCACTATTTGGCGACATTATGGCTAGAGTTTACTCATACACTTAACGGTATTTTATTATAGTATGTACCTGTATGAATGCGTGCTTCGTAACCGCTTGTGTGTATCGAAGTCTACTCAGGACACTTCTCTAAAATAAGTTTTCACCCAGGCCTATTATTCAAGTTACATCTCATCCTACCCGAGGGCCTGGGTACGCTTCATTTTATCGTTTTACTCCAGCTAGCCAGTCTCGCTCTAGTATGCGGGATACATTATGCTGTGGTTCACACAATCTCGCCAGTCTCGCTCTAGTATGCGAGGTACACCATGCTCTGGTTCACACAATCTCGCCAGTCTCGCTCTAGTATGCAGGGTACACCATGCTCTGGTTCACACAATCTCGCCAGTCTCGCCCTAGTATGCGGGGTACATTATGCTGTGGTTCACACAATCTCGCCCTAGTATGCGGGGTACACCATGCTGTGGTTCACACAATGTTGTGGTCCAGACACTATAATAGTGTCTGGACATAAGTATTTGCACAACTCTATTTATGATGTATTTTGCCAGTCTCACCCCAGTGTGTGAGTTCCATTATGCTGTGGTTCTAACTAACTCTCCGTATCACACTAGTGTGTTGGGTACAGTATGCTGTGGTTCTAAGAAACTCTCCAGTATCCCACTAGTGTGTTGGGTACAGTATGCTGTGGTTCTAACAACTCTATAGTATCACACTAGTGTGTTCGGCGCATTATGCTGTGGTTCTAACAAACTCACCCGTATCCAACTTGGGTGTAGGTGAGACTGAAATATATTTTTGACAGCGTTGCTAAAACCACCTTTCCGTGTTGTATCAGTATCATACTAAGCTGCATTGCACATTTCGCCGAGGCCACTCTAGTGTGTTGGCCATAGAGAACTCATGTTTCACTAATGTGTGGGCCATAGAGGAATCATGTTTTACCGCACCTTAGTTTTACGATATCTTATGAATATCGCTGAGTGTGGGGGGTTACACGTAACTCTTAGTGTGTGGGCTACACGTAACTCTTAGTGTGTGGGTTACACGTAACTCTTAGTGTGTGGGTTACACGTAACTCTTAGTGTGTGGGTTACACGTAACTCTTAGTGTGTGGGTTACACGTAACTCTTAGTGTGTGGGTTACACGTAACTCTTAGTGTGTGGGTTACACGTAACTCTTAGTGTGTGGGTTACACGTAACTCTTAGTGTGTGGGTTACACGTAACTCTTAGTGTGTGGGTTACACGTAACTCTTAGTGTGTGGGTTACACGTAACTCTTAGTGTGTGGGTTACACGTAACTCTTAGTGTGTGGGTTACACGTAACTCTTAGTGTGTGGGTTACACGTAACTCTTAGTGTGTGGGTTACACGTAACTCTTAGTGTGTGGGTTACACGTAACTCTTAGTGTGTGGGTTACACGTAACTCTTAGTGTGTGGGTTACACGTAAATCTTAATGTGTGGGTAACACGTTTGCGCACCCGAACCGTGGGCGATGAACCCTCCGGTACTTGAAGTTCTGTTTTTGGTGTCCAGAAATACCTGAACGAGGCGAACGAGTACTGGCAGAAGGAGGGTGCTGCAGACCAAGTATGATTTTTCTGTGTGTGACGCTTTTGAGCTTCGACAATAAAACAGTTAATGAATTGTGTTTGTATAACTCATTGTGCATTTGAAGTTACACAGCTTTTTAGTTGTTTGTAGCATTGGCATAGTCTGCAAATTGCTTCAATTTTCTAGTGTTCGTATACAGGCTATGTTGTAATATGAATGCGAATGGTTAGCACGGTATTTTACGGTTACACTGGCTATTCACAATATTTCGAGAGAGTGAGTTTTTTAGGTGAATGTGCGCTTGTTCTCTTTGGCCAGCCAATTCTTCCAGTTGGAAATATTCCTTCCTTTAAAGAAGGCAAGTCCCGGAGGTTCGGACTTCAAAATAGATGACTTCGGGCTCACGGACCCAAGTTATTCTATTTGTTTTCTAAAGTCTGTTATTGACAATTACCTAGACACTTTCACGTCTATTTCAATATTATTCTTCCGACAATTGTAACGTGAAACATCAATATAAACCTTCGGCGCAAGCTTGGCGTATTGCCCTTGAGTTTTTATCAGTTGAAATTCTGCTACCCTCCCAGTCATGTTTGCAGCATGAAATTCCACTTAACTTCATGCTCGGCTAAAAATTTACGCTTTTGAACAATTCCAATAAAGAGAGTTTTTCAGTGCGTTGTGTGCCGCTCTGAATCCCGTAAAATTTAAGAAGTATCCCGTGGGCCCGGCTCCAACCCTGACCTTTGCTTGCTATTACCCTGCTCCTAGTCCTAATGTTTAGTGGAACGTTCCCTCTACGGTATGTGCGTAGATCTAGTTGTGCGCTCTTCGTTGTAGATTGGAGGGATAGGTAAGTTTGAGCGTTGTTCCTGAGCTACATCGCCAAGTTTCAGTTACTAACATGCCACGTTTTATTTGAATTTTGAAAGCTTCTTCTTAGCTATTAATGAAAACTATCTCTGATGGTATATCTTTGAATTTCGTTGAAGCTGCGTTTCCCTATATTTAAGGGCTGCTTTTTTCTCTCAGGTGCGCACGTAATGACTTCAATTCCTCCTCCATTTGTGTGCACTCGATTGAGCGAACTAAACTCGAGGGTTATGCGAGCCTCTGTATCTCGTCATGGCGTCTTAGACATGGTGTCTCGAATTTTCAAGTTGTGTGGTCCAATTGTACTGTGTGCGTTTCTGTTATATTGTTAATTTCTTAATACGGTTTCTGTTTGCATTAAATTCAGTGCAAGTGTAAAATCGAAGCTTTCTGAGCAATTATTCATGTCCGCCTATGTTTATTGTGGAGTTACCGTGAGCGTTTATTGGTGAAGACTCTCTTGAATTTTGATCAACATTACCACGTTTATTTCACCATTGTACCTTTTTTTAATTGGTTTTCGTTGTGAAGTTTTTACGAGCTTTGCTAACCCAGAATGCGATGGATAAATAGCCCGTTTCATTAGGAACATCTAGTGGGCGGGTATGTACGGTAACTCCTACCGATACTGCTTGCAACAGTTGTTTAATAATTATGACATCAATACCGAGTATTTATTTCCAATGTATATAGATATATATGTGTAGAAATGGCGCGCAGTGCAAATGTCCATTGACACCGGTCACCCTAATTCCGAGATAGTCAAGTGGCTTAAATCAGCGGC
>VOMN01032718.1:0-20793 GCA_014899125.1 Orchestia grillus | reverse complement strand
TTCAGCGGATCTTCCCTGGCGAAATCCAAACTGATCAGCTTGATAAGGTCTCATTACTTGTACATAACATTTGCCACATATTTAAATTTACTTTTGATGTCTCCCTGTGTTTCATTTCTTCCTTAATTAGGGCCATTGCCATCTGTTAGTAATTAAAGCAGGTAACAAGTTTATCTCACCCGCGTAATTCACGCCCGGCAATAATGTTTAATACAAATTTTTGTCAAATATTGAGCTCATTCATTTACACAACTAAAATGCTTATTTTTATTCCAGGTGATCAGTATTTACTGGTATATGCAACACAAGTCCGACCATTTGATCAGGATTTATGGGATTGAACAGGATTGATTTGAGCAGCATTGAAGTCCCTGAGCGTTGAATGTTTTCAATCGAGATAACGCCCTATTTAAATCAAGATGTGGTCACATTCGAAGAAAGATCTCACTTCATTTTAATCACTATCACAGCTCATACACTTTCTTTATGAGCTGTAGACAACAAATTGATCGCATTCAACACACTTCTACCAAGCAGACAAGCAAATTTCAAAACCTCACAACTTACTGGAACAGCAGCTGTTTAAAAAACGATAGTTTGAAAAAAACGTTTGTCAATTGAGCAATAAATTTCTCATATTCCAATGACTACCTGCTGAGCCAGAGAAAATTTTCTACACCAAAATATATTTTAAAATATTTTTTACATTTTTTTGCGAGTGTCCCAAGCTGTCCCAAATGCTGGGGCTATTCGGGATGCTCTTTTTTCTTCTATGTATTACAAACTACGGCTAGTGGCTACAATTTTTTTATATAACATTTCATGACTTTTACACAAATCTACAAAATGAGTAAACATGATGCAGAAATCATGAATAGTATAAAGTTACTCGCAGAAAACTTAAAATAACCCCGAGTTGTCTCACGTGGCAGTTATAACCAGGGTTGCAGAGTCAGAAGATGTAAGGTTTGACTCAGACTCCTAGGATACCAAAAATTCTGACTCCTAGGATACCAAAAANAAATTCTGACTCCTAGAATTCCAAAAATTCTGACTCCTAGGATTCCAAAAATTCTGACACCAAGGATTCCAAAAATTTCTAATCCTTAGAACTCTAGAATATTTGACTTGGTCTCCTTAATTGCAAGGCATAATTGCTATATTATCTTTGGTGCTCTTTATGTTTGAAGTTTATTTATTATAGATATAAATTCTTAATGGAGCATTTTTACTTTCAATGAATTCATGTTTTGGGTGCTCATCTTATTTCCTTCCTTACTAAGTTTTAATATTGCTTGGAACTTTGCAACAGATACAAAATTGTTATCGACTATTCATTAGACAATATGTACTCATTCTTAATATTGGTGTATAGAGACTTAACTAATGTAGATCTACATTTGTTCCATTTGAAGCATTATTGTTTCTGTTCAAGAGCTATTCAATTTACGATTTTATAAGTTATTTACAATGCTTGAGGGCAGATTGCTAGCAATTGTGAATTCTAGTTCCCAGATTTCAGTTCATGAAACATTCTTTGATGATTATTATTGATAAAATAGTTTTAATAAGTGGAGAATATAAATTAATTTTAGTGAATAGAATCCATAAGCTAATATGAAATATATTTTTACATAATTAACTCACAGTACTCATTCTAATTTCTGATACTGTGTACTACATATGAATCTATCTTGTGAGATGTTTGCTATGCTTTGTGGGCTGAGGAGGAATTATGGCATCAAGGATAAATTAATTAAGTTTGGTTCATAGTACTTGTTTGAAAACATCAGAGGGTTAATAATAATAGTTGGTAAAAGAAGAGCTCATGAGTGTTTGCTTGTGTAGCTGGTAAAAGTAAAAAGATAGAGCATGTTTGAAAACAATTATTTAATTGAACTTCTAGAGTTGGCTAACAATAACTAAGCTCCGGTTCTACAACCCTGGTATGACATGTGATGGAGGCCATCATAAACCACATTTCAGAGTGTGATTTTGTTGGCATACAACTCTCTTTTAATTAAGTGGCTTCATGGGCTTCCTGAGGTGCTTTTGGTAGCAACTCATTAGAAATCTGTAAATTTGGGCACAATGGTCATATCTGAACACTAAAAGTGTTGTTCCCATATCCCTTTTGGTGGTCTCCAAATCTCTCTGAACTTGAAGACAAATGGGTAGGCAAATATGAAGGCAGTGATCTTGAAATTGAATTGGCCTGGGACCAAGGCAGCAATGATGGCATGCCTAATCATTTCCTGGTCCAGCCTAGGTTCTGCTATGTTCACCTGCATCAAAAAGGAATGTCCATACTACACACACGAAACTGTGTTTACCTAGAATGTATGTTCTCGAATTTCTATTGCACTCTTTGTATTGATGGCAATTTTAAAAGTTTTAAAAGCCTAACTTTGAAACATTTTGAGTGTGATTGACTGAATGATCAAAATTTCAATATTGATCAGGACCTCTTTTGTGTGTGCATTTTTTCAAATTCTCACAGTAATACACATTTTTTCACCCAAGCCTACTAGTTTGAATTTCTCATTTCCAATACTGTTTCATAGAGCTACTGCTCAATATAATTTTAGAAGTGTTTTGTTCATAACTTCTAAATATTTTTACCGAAGTGTCGTTTAAAATGATTTCAGAGGTTTTTCTTAAGGCTTCAATTGGTATTCCTATAAAAAAGTCCTAACTACTAATTATTTTTTTAATGAAAGAAATGATAATGCCTAGTATGCCAAAGAACTATGGCATATGGGGATAACTTGAGACACTTGGTGACAAATTTCATAGGCTTTTTTAAAATAATATTTTTGGTAAATATGATAAACTGCTCTGACTGAGCAGGTTATCATAGTGATGTACAAAATTGATTGTTAAATTGATGACTGAGATTTTTGACTTCAGTTCTTTTGAAATTCCCAATATTTGAGAACATTGTGTAGTGTTGAAATTTATTTTTCTACTTTGAAGACTTATGCTCTACTTTTTTTCTTGAGGCCCCAAAATGTATTATGTCCACTGGCCAAGAAATAAATGTATCGGCCATAAACACTATGAATATATTTTTGTCTGTAAGGCCACATATTGTGTGTAATTGAAAAATCTTGAATTTTTAGGTATTATGTATTATAATTGTGATGTGTGAATAGTAAAATATATGCCTTGAACAAGCTTGACATAAACATTTTAAAGCTCATGACTCCAGTGTCACATCCCTTCCTCCGAGTGTGTGAGACAGTTGTTGGTTTACTTTCTCTTCCAGGCCATCCCAGTGAATGCACAGAATTTGTTGCCTTTTAAATCTGATGGTAAAGAGTTTTCATTGTGTTAATATCATTGAGTAAAACCTGAATATTGTATAGTAAAGCTATTAGATATATTTGTAGTGTTACAATAGAGTATTAATGCATGAAATTTTGAAGACACTGTAAATATCTACCATAAAATATGAGGATAAAATTTTGCAGTCCATTTCTTATGTGAAAAGCATTTATTGGTTAAGAGAAGCTTTTAGATAGTTACCATCTTTGTTGAAGTTGATTTTTATTTCTTCATTCTGTTTGAGGATTAGCATCGTGTGTTATACATCGTATTTTTTGAGTTGAGTCTATTAATGTGCAATAAATAGTCCTAGATTTTATGAAAGAACTTTGTTTATGTTGTATATTTTAGTAATATATAATGTATTAAAACTGTTTCAAGGTTATTAAGGTTAGTGTGTAGTAGAGTAGATCTAAGTGTTCTGTTTAATTATACAATGATTCAATGATTCTTGTTTTGCTTTTTATGCTGAACGAAAGTGGTGCATTTTGTTGTATGAAAAAAAATTGTTCATTGTTCATTTGATCCTATTTTCTTATCGTCCTTTTGTTTTCATCTTTCTCTAACAGTGGCCCCGCTGTTTGATGTAGCACCTAATAAATTAAGCTCTGGGATGACATGCAGAATTTTCCTCCTCTTACTGAACTAATTTGTACTCTATTAAATAATATTTCTGTTCATTTTACTTGATCTTAGCAGATACATGGTCTCCACTGGAACAAGGCCAGCTTGACACCACCCACTCAGAGGGATAAATCAACACTTATTAGTAGGAAGCTGCACATTTCCAAAATGGTCTACAGCAGGGTGATTTTTTCTTATTATGAAAAATGTACCCATGGTGGATACACCGGATTTTATTGCTCAGAAGAAATTTTTTTCTTTTTGAGTGTCTTAAATTCTATTTGTAAAGTATTTCTTTTAATCAAAAATATATTGATGTCATTTTTGAATTGGTGATTTTTACCTATTGTTTTGAGTTCATAATTGATGAATTATTTTGTTCTGTAGGTTATTTAATCATATGATTTATTTATTCAATTTACTTTTTAAATCATTTATGTTATTTATTGATTTGATTATTATTTATTTGTTGATTTTGTTAGTGTTTCATTGATTTAACTGTATCATTCAAGGACTCTTCCATTCCATCTTCTATTATGTGTGATTAGCTTTGCTTCAGTCGGTGTATTTCAAGAAGAACTATTTCTTGCTTAGTCCTTCTTTATACTTCAGAGCTAGTCATGTACAGTAAAACTGATGCCAAGCTACCAAACTTGTGCTTTTTTTACATTTCCTAATGGAATCATGTGGTCAACTCTCAACAGGTCGTCTTTTCTCAAATTCAGCTGTGAAACATTTTTGTTGAACTAACACCTGCTACCATTGCCTTGTCATTATGAAACGTACAAGAGGTGCAGTGCAAAAATTTGTGAATTCTGATGTCAAGAGACTGCGTGGCCTACGCAACATTGTTGGGCGGCGAACTGCAGTTGAGAAATCCTTGCAAGGTGAGAATTTATTTCAAACTGTTACTATCAGGCTCAAGCCATTAGCAACCAGATTTAGTAGATAGTCTCCTTTTAATAAACCCCGCTCACTGACTGGTTGTTGCACTATCAAACTCAACTACAAAAACATAGTTTAAGACCATTTAGAACTTCCGGCATGCAGTTTCAATAATGATGTTTAGAATCCAGTTTTGTTTAAGTGGAGTATAGGAAATATCTAATTTCTAAAGTTTTCAATTGGTCATGCTCCATTTTCTGTTGAAAATTCATTGCTGCTTTTTGCCTTGTCTTCCTCATTTTTTTAAGCTTTGACTAGGTGTAGGTAATTGTTTGTTTCATTATTCTTTGGTATTTATTTGTGATGTATGTCTTCATCACAGGAAATATCAAAACCGAAGAACCTGTTGAAGCTGTCTTCATCAAATGTGAAGTGCCCGACAATGAGTTGGAGAACATCACAGAGTTTGTTCACTCTAATCAGGAACATCAGGTACTGGAGTTGTTTGCTTGGTTAGTTTCTCTTATGATACTGCTTATCATGTACTGCACTTTCATAAAATTATCTTTGGTTCCCTGATGTGCTTCTGCTTATATATTAGTTTTTTATTAGCATTTTGTTGAAGGCTTAGCAGGGCACTGTTACTAGCAAGATTTGGATTAGTGAAAGTGTTCTGTGTTTTGTTAATTTTTTGTATATATCGTGTTTGTGTAGATCGGTTTGTCTTAATGAACTATATTTGTGCATATTCTATTCTGTCCATATTACCATATTTGTCCCATTTGTACAACTTAACATCAGTATTGCACAGTTGGAAGGTATTAGGTCCAACTCCAACTCTGACTTTCCTCCTAGGATTCCAAAAATTCTGACTTGACTCCTGGAATTCCAAAATGTAAGGCTCAGATTCTTGGCTCTGACTCCCAGTTCTGACTTGTTAAGGTAATTCAAATTAGGTTGAAAGGGTCAACAACTAAACAAAATATTTTATTTATATGTACACGATGAGCAATAAGTAAGGTACCCCTTTTAAAAAATTATTGCAATGAAACAACAAATATTTTCTAAGTTCATAGTGTGTAAGGGATCTTAAAAACACTCCTATATTTTTGTTTAGTAGTAGGGCTTAAGCAAGACAAGTGTTTTTCTGTATGGATGGAGAAATTATGATGTGATATAAAATAAATTGTAATGATTGCAATGCTTGTTACATTGAGGAAACTGGTAGGAACTTTTAAACTCGGGTCAATGAGCATGAGGATAATGTTTGAAAGAAAAATGAAATATCCAAGGTGTACCAACATTCTAGACAGTAATAGCATTGTTTAAACTTCTAAAATGTAAGGATTTTACAGAGTCAAAAACCAGTACATGAGGGTACATTAGAATTTTAGAATCCTTTCATAGCATAAATAATAAAAAAAATTAACCGCCACCTTGATGTACCGTAATAACTTCTTCCTTTGATCATTAAACACTCACGTTGATACCTTCCCTCTCTCCCCCTCCTTTTGTTTCCTGTTTCAGTTTAAGATTTGATGTTAAATTGATGTTTTGTAGCTAGATACCCGTTGTAACCACGTACTGTCATAAAAAAAAATATACTATGTGCCCTGATGATGGTTGGAGCTAATCCACGCCGCAAGCTTGGGCTAATTTGGAAAAAATTGTCCTGCTCAAGTCCTACTACTAAACGAAAATGGAACCTTCAAAACAACTACTATTCTCCTAGTGAACACTCATAAATTTATATTCATATTGAAATATTTAACTTGAATCAAAAGATAAGCAAAACATCTTGAAGTCAATATACATTAAAATTGCAACATTTTGATGTTTCCAACATCATACTCTAGCAAATTAATCTAAAATGTAGAAATTTTAGTTTAAATGACTCCTATGAATCGAAAGCAATACTACTTGATAAACCACAAAATTATACAACACTACACCAGAAATGTAAATTGAAATGACAATTTAACTTATTTCTGCCATTACACCCAAAACCCTCAGCCATGGCTCAGTGCCCTTTTGCCCATTTTATAGTCAATTGTATGCTCTACTCTTCCATTAAAGGCATTTTGAGGGTTATGATTTTGCAACTTCTAAGTGCAATATGTAATGATTGCGGGTAACATCAAGACAGAAAATTTTATAATCTCCTATAATTTTAAATGAACCTGATTTCAACTATTTGTACTGTTTCTCAATCAATTTTTAAAAGCGATACCCTACTTATTGCCCACCCTGTATATATGTGAATAAGCTCCCCTAAATGATAAATTAGTCAAATATTTTTTTTTAGGGTTTGTCATGGAGTAAATGGAGGGTCTGCCATAGTTGAGGGTTATTTCAACCACATGAAAGGAGTCCTTTAGTTGAGGTGTTCATCTAGCTGAATCAGCATGGCACCTTGAGAAGCTTGATAACCAAGTTTTGCCATTTGTGCAATTTCTGATTGAAGAAGGGCATGCTGCTTTGCATATAATTCAGAATGACAACTGCCTGGTGCATCAGGCTAGAACTGTCATTAATTGGCATGATGGTTATCCAGGACATCAAGCATTACTGTAAATTGGCTGGCTAAGTTCCCAGACATAATCCAATAGAAAATTGGTGGGACCACCTAAAATAAAAATGTTGAGAAAATGTATTGTGATTGTAATACAATGTGAGTTGATGCTCGAGGGGCTTAAAATTAACCAGGTGTACATTAGGACAGTTAATGTTGCTCAGAAATGTCACCATTATTCATGATCTTGGAGATCCTACACCATACTAGTAGTAGGGGACTAATTTTTCTGTCTGGGATGCTTATATTTTTATGTATATGTACATATTGGGTAACCGTTAATAGTTGACCTTGAAATAAGCTTTAAGTGCACAACAGACTTGATATGTTGAGTACATGCTTATTTTAACTGAATTGGAATTAAAAAAGAATCAATGTTGTATTAAAAGAGCATTTTAGGAACAAATATCTTACAATGCAAAACATCATGGATGAAATTATAGCAAAGTTGTACTTGCAATACTTGTAAGTATGAAATAACAGAGAGAGGCAAAGCTGTGAATGTACTGCATACATTCCTGTGCATTTTTGCTTTACAATTAAAGTACTTGGTTTAAGTTGTTGCTTTAGGATCAATAAATGAATATTTGTGGACAGTATGTGTATGATCCCACAAGAATAGTCTACATGCATATATACATAAATTCAAAATTAAGCAATATAATTGGGAAAGAATTTTATTTAAAGGGTAAGGCACATCGGTTCAAACTAGTTTAAAATGATACCTCAATATATTATTTTTACAATTAATTCACAATATTTATTGCATGTGATGAAGAGAACCGCATTTGATCAAATTTCCTGCTACCAGTTCAAAACTGAGTCACAAAAGTTAGGTTGTGAAGTGGTTTCTGGTTCAAGGCTGTGTTCTCAAAGTTCAAATTTCATAAAATTCTGTTATGTTAAGTGTTTACCCTTATACATCGTTGTGATGCTACATGTTAATTAGGGCCAGATCACATTTTTTTCTCTATAAATTTTCTTCATTGTGAAAATTACCATTTCTAAATTCCCACTAGAAAAAGTGTTATTTTTTAAAAATGTTTTTCTGCACTCTTTGCCCTGCTATTCCTTCCCATGTTTTCTGATTTATGGGTGAATGTGATCAAACCATATTATTTTGCATAATTTGCTCAATCTTTTATGAGTCAGCTACAGGTAGTGAAATTTTATTTTCGAAATTGAACTATCTACTCATAGGGTATGTTGACAAAGTTCATGTTGTCTTAGGATGTTACTTTTTACAATGATGAAATGTTACTGATGTTTCTTTTCCTGAGTCTGACTTCTACATGATTGATACCGTGCATGATTAGATTGAAATTTTTGTTATTTTATCAAAACAAGCTTTCCCACATTTACCTACTAGGATTTTTCCTATAGAGATCAACTTGTTTTATGTATTAGGATCTAATTTGGGGGAGACTAGAGGGCTGTAATGAAATTGCTTAGTTAATAAAATGTATTAATTATCTGTTTTTGAATCTAGTTGATAAAATTTCTTTGCAAATCACAGAAAGAGGCTGAACAAGCCAGCATGACCAGTGCTGTAGATGTCCTGTGCGAGTTGACGGATAGCGAGGGCCGTAGTCTTCGCTTTGATCCTAGCATTGTCAAGAAAGAGGTTCCAGTGTATAACTCAGTACATGGTGTGTATTGTTTTAATTTTTTAAATTTTAAAGTATGGTTGAGTCACTTTAAAGGGTAATTTATCCTGTTTAATTTATCTGTGCAATATTGTACCAGTGAATACAGCTTAGTACTGCAAGTTTTTTATCAGCTTATTTTTTATTAATTGCTAGTTTGATTATTGCTTTGTCTGAGGCTTGTAAATTCATTTTTTTAAATTATCCTATATATCTGCCCATGTGATGGATCTTTGTTCAGCAGAAGAGACATCAGCAAATATTCCCTGCTCAACTGAAGTGTCCACTGGTCAGCTGGAGCACATCGCCATTAAGGAGGAGCCTATGGACTGCCCTCAGTCACATCAGGTGAGCAAAACAACTTTGTTTCCCCTTTGACTTTAGAAGTTAGAAATTTATTTACATCCACAAGCAGAAACCTACCATGAGTGATTGGCAGAGCTACATTTCAAAGTAGCGCTGCCCACCTCTGGTGATTGGAGTTGTGCTCACCCTTTATGTATAGCAGTGGTCAACACCAAATTTAGATTGAGATTTTCAAGTGATTGAGGGAATTTTTGATGTGCTGAATCCATAAATCACATTGGTTTTGCACAATTAGGTCAACTTTCTTAACCCTTTCCCCGGCAGAAACGTGTATACACATTTTCACAAAATGTTCTTTTTTTAGTCATCGACGAGTATACTCGTCTGAAATTTTACCTTCAACAACCAGCTACATACGTATATATGTGTCGATTTCAAGCTTTTGTAAGCCATTCTACGTGTAAAACGAGTATTCTCGTCAAATCGTACACCTGGCAGAGACGATAGGGTAGAGCTGTGGGATTTCAATGACATTGTTACTAGACTTGCTCCGACAGCCATTGTCTTCGGATGGGTGTTGTTTGCATCCACATTTGCATTCATTTCTTTGTAGCCTGGTAGACCCTCGACAACACCAGGAAGTTTGTGGCATATGCCAGGAGGACATTTTCTAATGGAAGTTCCACCAACAGAAAAAAGAAACATCCAACAAGAAAATTTGTATGCAGTCTGAAGTTTGACCATACAGGGAAACCAGTCAGGAAAGAGTCACGCTACATGTGTAAAGTTTGCTAAGTAGCTGTATGTGTTGTGCCATGCTTTGAAAAGTACCGCTCTTAATAATTTCATCTAGAAATTTTCTGAGGAATTACTATTCTTTTATATGTGGAAATAAAATTCATTTTTTTCATTTTTTTGCTAACAACTTAGTTTTCAATGGATTTTGTTCACAATAAAATGTCAGAAAAAGGAATTTCATTTTTTATGCATATTTTAATTACTGCTAGATATTTGGTAACAATTGAAATAAAAATTAAAAATAAAGTAGGTTTTCATTTCTCTTAACATTTGGTAATAGAATTTTGAGAAAAATTAAGAAAATAAGGTAAAAAATATGGTTTATAGGAAGATGAGTTGACTCATTTTGCCAACAAAGGTATTTTCAAAATAAAAAGTTAACCACAAAGATGGGAAGAAAAAATAATTAAAAACTGATTTCCTAACCAGCATCAAAAATACTATATAGAACCAAAATAGAAAATTAGTGTGAAAAAGAAACGTTTTTAACAAGAAAATGTTGGGGAAGGGGTTAAATAAGATACATATTTGTTTTTTTAGGTTTTTGTTTATTGTACTGATAAAATTGTCATACTAGCAGGACCCATGAAAATTTCACTGAAATTTAGATGAACCAGCCCATGAGAAGTGGCACTTAAGTGTTGGCAGAGGTTAAAGGTTCAGGGCAGAGATAGTCTAGTCTTGGAAGCAATTTCCATCTAATGATGCAAGTGGTCTGAACTCTATTAGGAAATCTGAAAATGTACAGCAAAGACTGGCTTTTTTTTATAGTAAAACATGCAACCTGTATACAAGAGACTTTGCTTGTGACCTGAAATGTGGCAAAGCATGACAACGGTATGTAGATAGGTACAAGCATATATATATTATGATGCAAAACTATATCATATTTCTTGCAATTGATGAACTTTGCAGATTTTTCATGTGCCAACTGTTGGCAAATTTTTATGACAAGTGAATGAAATGGATTCGAAGATCATGCAAAAATAAGCCTGATGTATTCAGCTACATCTGCAGTAATTACACCTTGTTTCTAACTGGACTTGAGTTTCAAGTTTTTAAAGTATGCTTACTGTGCTTATTTTGGTGTGAAACTTGGTGCCCAAGATAAAGCTAGGGCACCACACATGGCATGCAAGTCATGCACTGAGTATCTGCAACAGTGAACTAAAGGTAAGACAAGTTGTGTGAAGTTCGGGATTCCTATGGTTTGGAGGGAGCTAACAAACCATGGCACTGACTACTACTTCTGTGCTGTTGATGTGACTGGGATCAACAAAACCAAAGTGGTCTCAAATATCCTGATCTTGAATTTACTCATCATCCTGTTACTCACTGGTAAAATTCTAGTACCTATATTGACAGAACTCCCTGACATCAGTGAAGATTCTTCAGCGTTCAAGAAAAAGAAGAAGAAGAAATAGAGTTTCTAAATGATCTTCAAACACCCTTTTTCTCAAAAAGAGTTGAATGATCTAGTTTGTGATCCCTGTTATCAAAGTCCTCTGCCGAGCTAATGGAATCCAGAATGAACAAAATGAACCTCTCTGACAGTGATCACATCTCCTTTTGCTGCAGCAGATATCAAGAGTTTTTCCCTTTTTTCTTTGAAGAGAAGTACTTGGTGCACTGTACAAATATCGCTCAGCTTCTACACTAGCTTAAAGTGCCATGGTATGGACCCAAAGATTGGAGGCTGTTCAGTGACAGCAGCAAGTGATTGCTGAAATGTGTTCTGCTTCACAATGGCAACCAGTTTGTCTCTGTATGCCTTGCTTATTTGACTAGACTGAAAAGTATGTGCTGGAAAAAAATTAGTATGATCACAATGAGTGGCTTATTTGTGTTGACTTGGAATTGGTGATCTTTTTTTGGGTCAACAGTCCAGCTTCCCAGAGTACCCGTGCTCTCTGTGCATGTGTAATAGGGACACTGCTCAGCATTTCATAAAGGACTGGCCTGTATGGGAGAAATTGGTGCCTTGCAGAGCAAGGAGCATTCACAACAATCCTTTGGTAGACAGAGACAAGATACTCTTCCCACTGCTGCCCATCAAGCTCGGCTTATTAAACAGTTCACCAAAGCTCTAGACAAGGATGGTGCCTGCTTTGCTTACTTGTGCCATGGTTTTTTAGGTTTACCCGTAGAGAAATTGAAAGCTGGCATCTTTGAGGGTCCTCAAATCCATCAGCTCATGAGAGATCCTGAGTTTGAAAAAATGAATGAAGTGGAACTGGAAGCATGGAAGGCATTTGTTTTGGCCTTGAAGATTTTTTTTCTAACAACAAAGCCAGGAACTATGCAGAACTTATTACCAATATGCTGACTGCTTTCAGAAACCTTGGATGTAACATACCATCAAAATGCATTACTTTTTCTTGTGTATGGATCGGTTTCCTGAGAATCTGGGATCAGTGAATAATATATAATGAGCAGAGGGAGATATTTCATCAGGACATTAAAGAGATGGTCAGGTATCATGAATGCTGGCATGCAGTCATTATGGCTGATTACTGTTGGACTCTGCAGGAAGATATCCCTGCTACTGAGCATAAAAGGGCTGTGCAGAAACAGAACTTCATGCCCTGATTTTGTATGAAGTTCAATTAACATGTACTTACCTTTATCAATGTGTATTATTCAATTTACAGAAATTCAAGTTTGTAACCCTTAATGAATGCACTCAAATAATGATTTTTACTCCTAAAACCTTTTTAGGTGAAAAGTATCAACAGGATTTAACTGATAATGTCACCAAAAAAATCAAGTTAGTCAGAAGATCAAATTTATCTGAATCAAATTAGCATCAAAACTTGACCTCAGCTGTGCAAACTAGTCCTAACTCAGTTGAAAAAAATGTAGACAAATTAAATTTTGTTGTAACCTGCACATGGTTTCTGCACCATTAATCCATATTATTTAAGTGTGCTGTGTTTTTGTAACCATGTATATTAGATCATGTCATCCCTTGCTTGTTACTTCTTTCCATCAATGCCTAATAGTCCTAATTTCTTTTGATGTATCAGTGGTAGTTTAACAGTTTCGAGTCAGTGGGCAAGCATAAGTGCAATTGTCAAACAAAACATACAAAGAATATTCTAATGTGACTCTCAAAATAAAGACAAGCTTGTGTCATTCACAAAAGTTGTAAGCAATGTGTGTGGAGTTTACTGTTGTGAAGTAAATGAGCACATTATAGAGGCATTTGGTTTACCCATGGTTTAGTGAGAGCAAAAAGGTCATGGCACTGACTGTTACTTATATCCTTGGAATTTTCAGCATATAACAAGAAAAATGAAATGAATGTAAAATATCCTAATCTGGAATGTAGAATATCCTAATCTACTACCATCTCATTCAGCTGAAGTCCCAGTGCCAGTTTTTGTTCAACTCTTGGATCTGGGAAATTTAGGTGATGTTGAAAAACACTGATAATAATGATACAGATTTTGAAATTGACAATGCATTTTGTAAGGGATTAACAGCCATTAGCCATATCATTCATAAAAAATTATTTTATGTAAATACTCCAGTCATGCACTTGCTTTCATACATCATTGTAACAGTAAAGTTTCAAAATGAACACCAATGTAATAAGCAAATTATTTTTCTGGTTTATTAATAGAGCAAAAATCGTACACATAATTCGAAAGTTGAGAGAGAAAACTGAGACTAGTTTTGATTCAGCAGTCAAGAATTGATCCAAAATACTGTCAGGCTTAGCTCAATAAAAAGTGCTCTCCAGTGTTATTGTTTACCCTGTAGCAAGAAACTTGGTTGTATTAATGAGGAATGTATTGGATTTGAGTTCTAATTATATTTTTTGTACATTTTTTTTCAGTTGTCATCAGAAGTGAGATATCTACATTGCTGCATTTGCTCATATGTCTCAAGACATTTATCAACTCTTTTGAAACATTACTCCTCAGCACATGAACATGAATCCAATTTCATTGTTACTTGTGGAATTGGTGGCTGTATCAGTTCTTATTCTGTTGTTGCAGCATTGAGGCGTCACATACATAGAAAACATAAGAAGGAGATTGATATATATGAAGGAATAGAAGATGAGGAAATAGAGGCAGATGATACAGATCGGGAAGCTAGCCAATGCTTTGAAGAAAATGTAGCACCATTACCCCAGTATATTGATGAAATTACAGCCTGCATACTCCAGATCAGTGAAAAACATAATATTCCTAAACAAACCTCAGCTGCTATCATTGAAAAATTTGAAGGTTTAGTTAACAGATGTATTGAAGATACAAATGACACAATTGAAACAAATAATTTTGGGCTTACACCACATCAAAAAAGCCTACTTATGTGTCCTATAATTAAATTAAGTGAAAGTTTATCAGCCTGCAATACTGTTCATAAACAAGTAATGCTTTTTCATAAATATGGCCTGGTGTGTCCAGAAGGTGGGGAAATAATCATGTCTCGATCCATAAATGGAACAGTTACAAATCGAACAAAAGAGAGAGATACGTTTTCTGATCACATTGAAAATGAGCCTGTATTTATTGAAAGTCATAGTATTGGTCACTATTTCATAGAGTATAATGGTAGAAAAGTGCTTCTGAATCATGATCCCCAAAATCAATTCGTCCCATGTGCAATTCAGGAGCTGAAAAATCATGGTATTAATGTTCCCAGTGAAGAGTGCAGAATGGAATTGTATGACAAGGACCATGGCATTTACTATTCAATTAAAGAAAAGGATCTTCCTGGAAATGGCTTGGTTAAACTCATCTTTGACAACCAGCCTCTGTCAATGACCAGTGTTTGTAATGGGCAAAATACATCCACCAGCAATTTGAGTCAACCCAGTCTCCAGCATCATTCACAGTAAGTTTACATAGCACAGATCTGTTATATACCTGAAATTCACTTCAGGTGAAATATTTGTAATATATAAGGTGCGAGGGCTATTTGAGGGCATGTTGTTTTTAGTTAATTACATGAATAACTTAGAAGTACATTTTTTGTATATCAGATAACCCATTTAAATTTAGATAACCCAGGGTGATGTACACTAAATTTTCGGTTCCTGCAATGGTTTTAGGAGTTGAGTAGTGAAGGTCGGGTTATGCCACTGTGCATTTTTCCACAGGGTCTTAGGGTTAATGCTGCTTGACACAGTGATCTTTTGAAAATGATCACGCTCTGGTTAAAAATCAGATCCACCCAATGGAAGACCATAAATCTTCCAGAAAGGCTCAACACCTTCATACAAAGCCAATACACCTTCTTACATAGCCATAGTTACCCAAGATTGGCTATCAAATTTCTTTTATCATGTGATCCCCAATTTGTGGTCTCCAAACTTGCTAGATTTCAATCCTATGGACTATTATGTGTACAGCATTGTTGACAAGGAAACTAATCAATATCCTTATAGTATCATTGCTTCACTGAAAGCTGCTATTGTCTAGGTTGATGTCCAAAAAGGCAAAGAAATGCTAAATTTCAGCTTGTAACTAATTTTGGATTTGCATAGAAGCAGTCATTGAAACCAAAGGTGGCTTCATAGAATAATTAGATAGGGAGGTGTCATCAAGGATATTTGCACGTATTTGATTTTAATATTTAAATTTTTTGTGAAAAGGTAATTGTTTATTTTAACTACTAAAAATGTCCTCAAATAGCCCTTGCACCCTGTATTGTGAATTTTTATTTTTTCTTCTTCCAGGAGCACAGATGCCATACTGGGTCAAAATGAAGATGATGAAAGCATGGATGTTAATGAATTTGGTGGATATGGAGTTCGAAGTTGGCCCAAACAATTCATAATTCAAGACAAAAGAATTTCAGAAACTCTGAAAACATCACTCCAATCCAAAGTTATTCCTACCAAAAAGGAGCAGTCTGCACTTTTAGAATTTTTGTATCAAGAAATTACCCGTTATACATAGTAAGTGTTCTTACATAGAATATGTTTATGAAATTTTTGTACTTTGTTCAAATATACTTTGAAGAAACAAAAACGAATCACCTTGTCTGAATTTATTCATTAGTAATGTTATGTTATCTTTTTAGCTTCTGGCTAGTCTTCTAAAAATGATAAAGGGCATTTTGCTGCATTGAAAAGGCTAAAGTTTTATTGTTTTTTTTTACAGCTATCCCACCCCAAGGAATTATGATGAAGTGGCAACAGCTCTACTCAGAAGATTCCCTCACCTACAGGAGTGCTCCTCATTTGCTGATGCCAAGGTAATGAGAATATTAAAATTGAATTTGACTTTGAATGTGATACAAAGATACTACTTGAATTACATTTGAATAGTAGAGAGTCTTATTCTTTGTTACTCATAGGTTAAGTCTGTGTCCACTCATGTTGATTTTATTTGACACTGTTAAATTTTATTTAACACTTAAATTTTATTTAACACTGTAGTCCATTGGGTTCAGATCAGGTGAGGAGGGAAGCCATTGGTTTTTGTTTTTGAAAAAGAACATATTTCATTTGCACAAAATGTGGGTCTTTTGTAGTGTGTCAGAATGAGGTCTGTTCTGTTGGATAGTCCAGTTGTTAATTTTGAAATGCTGTTCGGCTTCAGCAAGTATAGGATTAATTTTTGTTGAATAATAACTGCATTATTTCTTGTGAATTAGAGGACAGAAATGATGAGTTTTTCCAAGTCTTAGAAATTGTACCTCAAACCATGACTTTCTTGGTATCTTAACATCAGAAAATGACTTTCTCCCATTCGTCATTGCTTGTGGAAGGCCATGCTAGCACTTGGTCATTTCTGCAATGGAATTTTTCCTTGAGATTGAACAAGCTTTTATCCCTGAAGACAATCTGGTCAAGCTGTGTGTCATCTATGAGCATTTAGATGAATTTTTTTGAGTTCTCATCAATCTTTCCTTCGTAATTGAAAACTAAATTAAACTGAACATGCCGAGGAAATATCGGAATTTTGAATAAGAAATTATGTATGCCCATAAATAATTTTCAGCTCTTTAAAATCCTGAAAGGCCTGCTTGCAAAATATATTCCATACATAGTAAATTCATATTAGTTTAAATTACCATTGAATTTAAATTACCATTGTAAAATCATTGAATAAAATAGCTGCCTACCTATTTCATTGTACAACTTCATATAATTTGCTAAAATGAGTAAATATTATGTCTGTATTCAGTTTCATCACTTTGTAGTCATTTAGTTTAATATTATAATATAAGCTTTACCTGTTATAAGTTTTTTCTGAATGTCCTGTTGGATGGTATTCAATTCACAGAGATGGTGTTCTCTGATTAAAAGATGTCCACAATGGAAGGAAAGTGAAGATATCCCACATAGTGTCAGAAATGTTTCTCATCTCCAAATACCTGCTTCTGTCATGGCTTGGGTGGTTGTCTACACAATGTGAAAGTTACTCATTTTCGTTTAAAGGACATAAAAATATATATGAATACATGAATTTATGAAAATTTTGTTCCTAGCCTTCATGAAGTGAAGAAATATTTCAAGAGAGATAATTTCACCATTTAACCAAATGGTGTGCCCCTGCACATACAAAAAAGACTCATTAGTGGTGTCACACCAATTTTCGAATACTCAGCGGTAAAGAAATTGACCATCATCTTCCTCCAATTTTAATTTCCTGAACTTTAGTGTTTGGTCTATGTTATATCAGAAACATGGAGAACATATGGGTTATCCAATCTTGACTGAGAGAAAATATAAGCATTAAATTTTAACCATACCACCCGTGTATTTCTGGAAGCAACTTGTAACGACCTCAAAGCACTAAAATAAATTTGAAAAACTGCTATGGGTTACAGTTTAATGATTGTTGTTGAAATACTTCCCAAAATTTTTAATTTTATCTCATTTCCATTTATTTGTATCAATAATATATGCTTTCTATTTTGTAGGAGCTGTGGAAAATCAGACTGTCCACCAAGGCTCGTAACTCTCGACGTAGAAAAGATCAGTTACTTCCAGTTGTTGTTGAAAAGCGAGCTAGGAGAGAAGCAACTGTTGGGGAAAATACATACTCTAACAAAAGTAAACCTGGTTATGGTGCACCAAATTACTTACCTAAAAAACTTACTTCAGAAGATCATGCTTCCATTGAGAGTCATGTAGATTTTCTAAAATGTGAGAGTAGCAAGACTTGCAACAAAGACCTCCAAAAAATTGAAGTCAGCATGAATGAAACATTCTACCATCGACGAGAACTAATTGTTGTACAAAATGCAACAATCCCAGCTCTGAGAGAAATTTATCCCGTGCTGTTTGATTCTATACAGGTAAGCAAGCACCTAAAAAAACATTAAATTTATTTGATGTACCCTAATTATGGACATAACTTTGAATTTTTATATTGCAGTTGAGTGATAAAAGTATTTTCACAGTTTCAAAATTTTATTCATGTGTTTTTTTTTAATCCTATACTATCGGAAGACTAATACGTAGTCAATCGCTGTACTTAAATTCAATCAAAATTATTAGCAACCACGAGTGGTGTTTTGGTTCCATGAGTGGTGACAAGCGCTGATGAATTGGAAACTTCCCAAACGGTAATGGGAACCTATTTCAAAAATCCTTTAGCCAAAACTTAGTTTAGGTTTATTGAGAGCATTCAAGAGCTTTAGTTGTGTAAAGAGAGCAGTGTATTTAAGTGTCATACACGTACATAGTTCTTTAGTTTCTAAATACTTTTTCAACCCAATTTTTGTCCTTCATTTAAATATTGGGTATACTACAAAAAATCGTATTTTTACTGCGAGGTGATTGGCAAATCTAAGTTTTTAATTGAACTCCATCAAGGAAGCATTCCAATGAAATTTCGAAAGTATTCCAATTTTTCTCTCTAACCACCATGTAGGGTTTGAATAGATTTAATATATAGCTATTATTTCAAGTCCTTTTTGTCCTTGCAGTTATGCTTCGAATTCACGAGAATAACTGCCTAACTACTATTTCAAGTGTTTTGTGTCCTTGCAGTTATGCTTCGAATTCACGAGAATAACTGAGATTGACATCATCACTGCAATGCGAGCCAAACTCATGGAATATGCAGATGGGATTTTGGAAGTCTCTTCCACTCCATATCGTAGGAATACCTCACTTAGTGTGGAGGATCAAGAAGGTGAGCATCCCATTATGAATTTAAAAACCATTGAATTTTTTTTTGTAACATTTGATATCAGTTGTAATGTATGCTCTCATTTCAGAGTTGTTAGCGTGCAAAGCGATCAGAAAGATACCGGTTCTCATGAAAGAAACCCTGGATTTTACTTCTGCTGCTCCAGAGGTGAGTATAAAAGAGCATCGTGTTTCTTAAGTTGTTGAATTGTCAAAGTTCTAATTCATTAGAATTTTCTGGACCTTAGTTGTTTGTGTTCATGAATTTGTGCTCAGTATAGTTAAATTATGAATTCGTGCTCCGCATCCCTAAACATAGATTTTTGCTCTATATCACTTATTAGATTTTTGCTCTACATCGCTTATTAGATTTTTGCTCTACATCACTTATTCATAGATTTTTGTTCAGCATCACCCATTCATAACTTAGTGCCCTGCGTCATTGATGGATTCACGGTTTCAAATTGTACCAGATTTATGATTAACTTGTAACAAACATTGTCTGATCATTAGTTAGCTTTCACTACTATACCATCTTTTAAAAAGTGTGCTGTTTCATGTGAAGGCAAGCACATTGAAATCGTACTTCATGGTTCAGGTGCTGTCACCGATGGTCGTGTTCGAAAGCTCAAATTTACTCCCGACTACTCCCGGCAAACTGGTGGCAGGAGGAGAGGAGGTGTGCGTCTTCGAGGGCCCTCTGATGGGCATGGCGGTGTGGCTGGCGAGTTACTATTGCTTCGATTGTTGCTACCCGAAGTCGTGCAGCAAAACTCTACGATTTTTGCAGAGAGCAATGCTTGGCCTGAAGGATGCAACGAAAGCTCATGTTACCGTCATGAGTATATTTCATAAAATTAAACAAGCTAAGGTGAGTGGAGTGGCCACTGACAGCTGTCCGTGTATGGTCTGTTTAAGTTCTGAAATGCTAGAAATGGAAAGATGGCTGTAGTTAGTCACTGTCATGAATAATATTTAGTATTGTCAAAATTAGATTGTATAGTTCATTTGTTTGTATAAGTACTTGTTCAGCTGATGGACTAATTTCAATGTTGAAAAATAAAAAGCAGTCTTACAGAAGAAAGAATATTTGACCCCAATTCAATACCTTGTTGAAGATTCCTTGTTTAATACCCTTGTGAGAACTGTGTAGTTTTATTTTTCTTGTTCTAAATTACGATTAATAAATTCTCATTAACATGTCTCATCGTTCTCATATTTTTTTATGATTTGGAATGATGGAGCTTTCGATTGGATCAGACTTTTCGAAAGCCACCAGGTCTTTATTGGATTTACCGAAAGCGTCAAAAGTCCCCTGGAATCAAAGGAGACTTTCGTCCCAGGAAAGGTGAAAGTTTAAAGTCGCCTATTATTTGGAAACTATTGATTAGGTAATGTGAACATATTTCTTCTTCATTCCCAAGTAAGTAATTACCTATAACACTGGGGAACACATTTTTTGTTGAGTTACGTGTGACAGTCGTTCATAAGTCATTTTTGGGTGCTGAATCCAAAACTGGTCTCAGTTT
>VOMN01032704.1:0-10473 GCA_014899125.1 Orchestia grillus | reverse complement strand
ATTAGGAAGGACGGAAGGGTGGAGGATGGTCCAGGTGACACTCTTCTTTTTAGTAGAAAAATAGGAACTATTTCGTTCCTCGATAGAATAGACTTTTCTACATGATTCAGAGTGTCACCCGGTTGCTTCACCTACCCCGGCCCGAGCCAGGCGAGTGGTAATGGTAGAGAGGCACCTTCGAGTGACAAACCGTGCCTGAGATAAATAAGCGTAACGTAATAGAAGGCTAGTAGATGGATAGCTGCGTAATCAGAATGGCTCTCACGGGCCTTGGTAGCATGAACCCAGGACACATCGAGGGAAATCGTGATGGGAGAGTTCATGCTAAGTGTGAGATAAGCTAGCCGAACGTAGGTGCGTAAGGTACCGTATATTGGTGTACTCGAACGAGTACAAGGTGACGAACGCCGGATGAAGCTGCTGACTTGAAATGTCGGAATTTCGGTGGCAGTCGTTACACTGAGAGTAAGTAGACGTACGCGGAGGTAAGCTGCGGAAGGGGAGGGCTTTCCATTATGAGAGGGTACGAAGGAAAAACCCTGCCGCGGTAAGAAGTCAGAGGCTGAGTGAAGGGAAGGACTCTTCTACAGCCCTGTCCCAACGGAGAGAACGCAAAAGGATTCAAACCCTGTGATGAAATTAGGAATATAATCTTTTTTGGGGTAAAAAGGCCAGAAAATTGGAAGCGCGCATAACAACTGAAGTAATTGACGAATAAACGCTCACGGGTAGAGAGTTCTCGTTCGGAGAGCAACACATAAATTTCCAAAAATATCAGTCAAGTGCTGGAAGGAAATTTCAAGTGCTATTTTCAAGTGCTTCAGAGTCAAGTGCTAGAAGCAGCACAAATTACTTGTGGTGCAAGAAGGAAATTACTTTATATGAAGGTCCTCGAGACTGGTATAACGGGTTAACCGCGAAAATTCCAGCAGACCCGTACAGGAAAAACCCATCCGGCTGAGAGTTATAGGTGGCGCTTCGGACACTTGAGCGTAACACACGGGGTAAAGGGAATTACAATTGGTTAAACTAGGTCAATTTGGGTGTGACTCGGAAGTAGATTTCAAGATAAGCAAACTTGATCCGCAAATGGGAAAGCGAAGAACCCATTCATAGGCGTAGCTATTTCTAAGTGGGAAAGTTTGCGATTGAAGACCCGGGAGTTCGATTTGGTTGCTAGAGGAAGAAGGGCCTCAACGCAGCGCAAGGCACGGCCTTCGAGCGTACGGCCCGTATTTTGAAAGGCCTTTTAGAACTTATATTTCGGAGACAACTATAATACCTATGGATTCCGCCCTTGTGTGCCGTTCAGCTCACCAACGCATTACAGCAACGTCGATTGCCACAGAGTAACTCTTCTGAATCATCACAGCAATTCGAGGGGAGCCCGACAAACTTAAATATTAGAGAAGCATGGAGCATCATCGAAATTAACGGAAAAACACTTCGAAGAGGCCAAGTCGAATGCACTTCAGCGTGAGAGAGGATCACAAGAACTCTAGCTTGCGTCGGAATTGCAGGCCGAATTTACGGTCAGACTGAAATCAAACAACAACGCCGCATCTACGCTAGAACTATAGTCACAATGTCAGCTCAGAAATAATTCCCGAAATGTTGCAAGTTCCGAGGTTTAGGTTGGATGACGACGTTTAAATACACTTGCGCGGAATCGGCATTTGAAGCAAAGTGGTGTAATTATCAGTGAAAACTTGTGAGACATTAAGTTGAAAAGTGGGGCAGTTATTTGTCAAATTTAGGTGTCAACGAGGTATGGTAATTCATATTCTATGAGAATGGCGGCTTGTTTGCGTCCGTGTATTTTAATTTACGATTACCGAACGCCAAATTTGATTATTGTAATTTTGTGATGTTTATTGTCATTCCCTTGAAACTCGTTTCATTGCAGCTTTTGCCATGTTCGAAGGTTGACGAGATGCGCGATGTTTGATTTTAAACGTAACTTGATCAGAACATTGCGTCCCTAACCTGTGTTTGTGCTCTCCGTGTATTTTTGCACATCTGATTTCCCGAGTAATCAGTACTATAGTGAATGTGTTTAAATTTAAGCTGTGTTTTTTTCTGTCTCTTTCTTCTGTAGATCAATAAGTGCGTTCATATATGTATGAGAGGTATGAAGCGACTTCTCAAACCTTGACGATCTAGTTCGTTGATGTAAAGTAATCATCTTGACGTATTAGTCAATACAATTAAATTTTTCTATTATTGCTTTTAGGAATGGAAAGAAACACGTATCATTTTATCGAGTTTTTCAAGATTTTATTAGCAAATTTGCACACGAACCGGGTGTCCCGTCACAGCCCAATCTGAGAACATTAGAATCGATTCCAATCTAGAGGACCTAGATTGTCCGTGGAGTGGTTGAAAGCTATAAGACAAAGGATGGGCGGAGCTCTGAGTAAGGTCCAACGGAACGGGGCGTAAATGTCGAAGCCAGCGGCGAAAGCCGTGGGGGCGAGGGCACCTGGTATGGGTTATGATCGGACTCAGCCCAATTAAGGCTGGGTAAGCACAGACGAGACGCGAAGACGAAGAGTGCGTGTGCTTGCTCTGGTCTAGTGCCACCTTTAGGTTAAGGGCCCGAGGGGCTGAACAGAAGAATTAGAATAGAGGGGGCGGTCTCCCGTACTAGTAGCGTGAGACAGTGCAGGGCACGATCACAGGGGTGTAGCAAGGAGCAGGTCTCGGTCAAATGAGGGCTCTGGATAGGGCTCATTAACGGTAGAGAGAGCCGGATAGGGAGAGCCCTGGAGGTTCGATTATGGGACCCGGCGGGGGTCGTCCATACGATAGTCAGGGTGCTAGAGAGAAGATGGGGGTGGAGTTGTGAACTCTTCTACACTGGGCTCTAGGTCACATACGTGACCTCAGAGAAACAGAGGACCCAGACCGTGACAGTTTGGGGTAAGGGTCGAGCGCAGTACGCTACGGAACTTCGCTGAGCGTGCTCAGGTTGGTGAGCCAATGGACGAGCTACGAGGGCTCTAGGCTGGTCGATAGAAGGCAGGAAACTGTACCGGAAACTCTGGTCAATGGTGAAGACCTGTAGTCAAACCCGGAGAATGTATGGAATGGGCCAACTTGTGAGAGGTCGTTTGAGATAGATCGCAATGTGAATCAACCGTAGAAAGAATGTAATAAGGCACAAGGTAGCGGTAGCCCCGAAGTCGTGGGAACCGGAGGGTCATAACGACGGGCAAAACCGCCCAAGGGCGTGGTCGTGAGACCTCGCTGGGGTGTAACCGAGAGCCCAGCAGGAGCTCACGGTGTCTAGTACTAGGTTATACGGTAGTAAGAGGGCAAACTGCGCCGGTGGCTCGACTCTCGTACCAGGGGTTGTCCGAGGGCTAAGATCCCAGACGTCCCCAGAACTCGGGAACGGGGAGGGACAGAATAGAGCTTGAGTACTCCATGTCGAAATGAGAGTCTAAGTTCTGGGGACGAGGACGTGGCAGTCGTTTGGAAGCTTTGAAGCGCAATGGCTTGAAGGTAAGCGAGTGAACGAATGAGAGAGCGGTCAGTGTAGGATCATTCTCTAGGGAGCCGAAACCCAACCCTGAAAGGGGAAGGGAAGGGAAGAGAAGGGTCTGATCCAAAGCTCAGGTGTATCGAGTGTAATCGCAAGTTCAATCTGGTGGCGAGAGCAAGGATAACTTTTATGGAGGTGTCTTGTCCTTTGTACCGGTATGCAGGCTTGAACCCGCAGCCGGTAAGGAAGGTAAGAATTATGGGATCCGGGGTAGCACAGTGGCACCCGGAGTAACCGCAAAGGGGAGGGAACACCCGTTAGAAATGAGTAGGATGGGAGAAGGGGGGTCTGGCACCCGACCGTAGTCGTGGGCTAAGAGCTCGGAGGTCTGTCCTCTCGGAGCACGGCCCAGATTAGATGACAAGAGTCTAACTAGGTCCGCTATAGACCAGATTAGGCGTGGCGGGATCTTTGATGAAGGGCCGATGGCTGCAGGATGGCAAGCGAGGGGAGGGCTCTTGCTATGAGTGATAACCGTGGAGGCTTGGCAAAGCCTGAGCCAGTACCTGCGTCGAGAAGTAACAAGGTGAAAGCCGCTAGCGGCGATAAGAGCAACGGCGCTAATGTTCCAGACTCGAAATCAAGGCAAGGGAGGTAACATGCATCTCTTCCTAAGGAGTCAAGTTTTGGCCAATATTGAAAGGACACTGTGGCTTGAGGCATTAGTGTGGATGTTAGCATCTGGAGGACAGGGAGGCTGAGAGAGTGTTGGGGCCCGGCGGGCGGCTCAAAGTTTGTCAAGTCTCATGGTAGCGCCGACGTCTAGGGAGGCTCCGAGTAGAGGCTTGGGCAGTTTGAGGGTCCTCGAGGCCCACCTTTGAGAAAAAAGACCCAAGAGAGGGCAGATTGGTAGGGCTACGTTCCGAGCAAAGCTTATGTCACACTGCCAGAACGAGCATATCCATAACTCGTATAGTACATGGATGAAGTTGCAATGAGGAAGCGGGATCTGGAAAGGTCAAGTCTGCAGCGATAATGGTAAGCTCTCCGAAGGATGGTTTAGGATGTCTCTTAATATAATGCTTCTAGTTCTAGAAAGCGCTAGAAGGTATCTCGAGCGAGGTCGTTGTCGGTGCATTATTGGGGATTTTCAGGTGCGCAAAACGGACAAGTGCATAGCACACTCCGAGTTAACGAGTTCGTGATGGTGCTTTGCAGAGAGAAGTAGGGACTCGACTCACTAAAGAGTGGTGCAATACGTAAAGGTCCTGTTTGAAGGCTTTGCGCGGGTGACCTGGACGTGCAGGTAGTCGCCGTGAGTCTCGAGGTCCGTAGATCTCCCACCCTGTGTCAGACTTAGCACAGGGTGTAGGGAGAAGTAGAGCGTAGGAGTTGGAGGTTTAAGAAAGCAGCTGAGGAGAGCCGAGTCTGCTCTCTCGCTTATAGATAGCAGCTTTGAAAACTGGATAAGATTGGTGATACGTCCCAAGAGCTGAAGGCAGAATGGGGCCTAGCTCGCTCGACGATAGGAAAGGGACTTCGTACTTCCGAAAATCAAAGTTTAAGAAGGCTCGTGGCGGCGTAAGGTATCCCTAAAGAAATCCTTTGAGGGAGGGATAGCAGCTGTGGTCCCCCCCGTGCTAGGTATAAAACCCTGAGGTATGGGGCCTCCGTTCTCGTCCGAGGGGTAGAAGGATGGCTGAGATGATATTTCCCGATCATATCGAGGAAGGTCAAACTCGAGCGGTTGAGCAGCAGTAAGGTATAGTATCTGGAGGGCTCGAGCAAATGAGAGCTGCAAAATTGTTATAGTTACCTTTGGAATGTGGATTCTACGGAATCAATGATGCGAATTCTGAATAGTTTACGTCCGGGGAGGTGATAGCAACAATCTTCTGGGGTACGTAGGAGAGGCACTCTGTCAGGACGAACCGACTCTGTGGTAGTTAGACCGCGGTTGCATCCTGTTGAATGATTCCATAGGGGCAAGAGGTTAAGCTTCCGTGTAATAAGGCAAAATTAATTTGCAGAAAGTAGTTGGGGTATGCATGGACGAATTCGTAAGGTGTGAACCAAAACCAGTCGCCATGAGTTAGTGTGATTGCTGTGGAAGTCTATCGATGGACTTTTAAGGCCAGAAAGTGGAAGCGCTCGTGAGAGAAATGGTACCGTCGACAACCGAGATTCGGCCAAGGATGTGCTCTCGGTGGGCGCGAACGGTAAAAATTCCCGAACGGTGAGAAGAGATGAGCAAGCTTTATCAAGTATCAAGCGAAAAGGCATGAAGTACGGCTGCTGATTTTTTTGCGATTCGGGAGGGACCGCGAATGTTGAGTTCCCGAAAGGCAAGAAATGATGAGCAAGCCTAATCAAGTAATCGAGTGCACAGACACGAGTATGGCTGCTGGATTTTCTTTCAATTCGAGCGAGACCGCGATTGCGCGGCGTTTCCGAAGGGCAAGAAGAACTCGGCAAACATCAAGTCTCAAATGCAGAGCACGAGAGGGTTGCTGGATATATAGATATATTTTTGCGGTGGCTGCAGCAGCTGGTGTAGCTACGAGTACCAGCTTTATAAACACGAGGAGGAAAGTGGCCGGGCCGGTTTCGCTGTCTTACCGCCAGGCGGATCAGACCCCCTCTACTCTTAGTACTAAAAGTGTTCAATGGAAGAGTAGTGCGTCAAGGAAGCAACATCGAACCTTCCGATGTACATGACGTGCATGAAATGCGGGAGGACGACCAATTTTGTTATTCTTTTTCTAAACCTAAAGGGTCCCGAACCTGAAAGATTCGAATTTTTATTTATTGGGTACAAGTAATGACAGGAGCAGGAGCTCACAAAGCATGTCAGTTCGCCGCGGAGGCGGACGAAGATCTGTAGCGCAGCGCGGCTCGTCGCCTTAAATAGCCTACGGGCCCAGCCGGTCAGTGTTGCCTCAGTCGAAGCCGAAATTTCTGGAAAAAACATTCTTAAAAATTGGAAAATGCTAGATTACAAAACTTGCCTGTTCGGAATCTCGACGGGACACGTACGCCTAACGCACCCTTCGGGTACCAGAAGCAGCCAGGTGTCGCTCTGAATCGTGTAGAAAAATAGGCTCCGCTCATTTCTTCTGCCAATGGTAAATAGATAACCTCAATTCAGCTTTTTTTGTATCCTACTTTTGATTTCTTGGAACCATAATTTGTTAGTCGTCTTTATTTTATTTTGACAGTTGCGTAGTATATGCCTTTTTGACATCTTTCTTGCGCAATTTTAAAATAAATGGTAAATTAATAGCAATTTTGAATTTACACAAATTTCTCTTCACTAAAAATGGCCAGGGGCCAAGACGTTTAAAATAGGTTTCATAGATATACAGTTTTACAATGAACATAGTTTGCCTTGCTCTTTCATTCATAATTTCAATGCTTTACTACGTGCGAATTCTTATACCGATATAGTATTTAGCACACAAAAATACATAAGCTATATCTATCATTGCATTAGTGTTGTGTACTGATAGAAAATAAATTTTTGACCAAGAATAGAATATTTATTGTATCCACTATATATAACTTGACAAAAAGAAAATTTGCTCACAATGTTTTGATTTCTCAAAAAATATTTGAAACTTTAATTTAGAAACAGAACACCATCATTTTTTACAGAACAATGATGGGGCTGGTCTTATTTACCGAGTTGCAATATAAGAAAAAACTGTCAAAGCAATTTCAAAGAAAATGGAATAAAATTTGATGACATTTTGACTAATGGTTTAACCATGATAGGGTGTTGAACGCAGTAATCAGGGATTGAACGGAACATGCAGAGCCTGCGTACGAAGAGTCAGGCGAAGCGTTCAGTCGTTCGTTAGCGTAATGTATTGAGAATATTTAGTCTTAAGATTCGAAAATATATCCGGGGCTGCCACGCCAAGTGTGGCTACGCCAGCCAGAAGCCAGTTTACTTTTAGAAGTCGGGCAGTCACAAGAAGTGCTGGCGACATGTGTCTATTTGGGTGTCGTGAGTACCCCTAAGCCTAATTCTCTAGCTACTTAACCTAGTCTAATCTGTGCTTGTCTAATTTGCTCTAAGTTCCATGTTCCTTTTTCTATGTGTACAGATCCCAGTATAAGTGCTTATTCGTGGAGGCTACAGACTGAGGTAAGTCTCTATATAACTTACGCTGTTCGTATCATGTGTTGGAGTGTCATTTGAGTTATAGTCCCAGCTAGGGGGAGTTCTCATAGTTAGGTTGCCAGCGTGACACAGCGATCCTCAGCTCTCCTCTCCAGTCCTGCTAAAAGGAGGACCAGACAAGCGGCTGGGCTTACATCTATCGTGGCGTGCGTAACTGCGAAAACAAGACACTGTGCTTTTGAAGCAGGGACGCCGCATTTTTAATCAAAACCAGGACTGCGCTTCTGACGCTAGGACACCTAATCGCCGAATCCACTTGGGAGCGACGGCGAAATTGACGTCCCCAGAACTTTGAAACTTTGAGGCCCTGAAATTACTGAAAGTAGTGAAGTTCGAGGAGCGATCACTCGTGAGAGACCCGGACTCGGCTCTGCCTGCTAGCCTCACGAATTGACAGCAAAATTCTGGCGACATCAAGCTGTTGGGATTAGGAGGTGGGGAGATAATTTTCTTGGTGTTAGGAACATTTGTGCCTAATTTTCATGATTGTTAGATCTAGGTTTTCATTTAATTTAAATAGCTATACGTCGTAGCGTTGTAAAGCTTTATTTTCTTGGTTTTCATGAAATTTATGTAAGATTTTTTTTTTTCAGTATCGAGCCAAGCTCGAGTAAGTCACCAACCCCGAGGAAACCTCACATTGACAATAATTTTTTATTCCTCCAGTTTCTTTACTAACTGTATCTTTGAAATTTTCACAATGTAAACTTTTTTAAATGAGTTAGGTTTCACTATTGTAGACTAAACCTGGTAAAGGAATTTTGATTCAAAGTGAAAAAACGAGAATATTTTTGAAGGCTAACCTGACAAAAAATTAATTGATGACCTATTGTTACTTCAGCTTCAGTTTTTTTGTTTTTTAGTTCCTTTTGAGGATGATAACTGCTAGGTACACCAGGTTACAACTGTCATTTATTGCCATGACAGTCATTCAGGATACGTCAGGCATTCAGACCGGCCAGCTAAATCCCCATACATGAACCCAATAGAAAATTTGTGGGACCACCTAAAATGACATGTTAGATGTCGAGTAAATCATCAATGTAGTAGTAGTAAAGATAGCAACGAGTCAGTCACTCAGACTAACAGGCATCGTGAGATAAGGGACCATTAAGTTTGGACTTGAGATAATGAGGAATCTATACACAAGGTGTGTCCTACAACAAGAACCTTTGCACATAGAAACAGCAAGTGAAAAGGGAAGAGGGAGAAAAGATGAAGAATTATCAATGTAGAAGACATGAAAATGAAATGAAGTTAAGTTAACCCAAAAGAAAGAAGTCCCAAAGGCCTAGCTGAAGCTAAGGAAACCTAACAGTTATCCCCTGGGGATACTAGTCCCCACAGCATAAGATAGACAGACCTAACTAGCCTAACCATATTGCCTTTGGCTTATCCTATGCCCCTTGGGGATGATCATCAACATACTGTGGCCACACTATAAGATCAGATGACGAAAGAGTCGTTTAAAATTGATTGAGTGTATATCATGATACTTGCAAACTCAATGCCATGCAGAATTGCTGCCATTATTCATGTGCTGAAAGATATCCTACTCCATTTAAGTAGCAGGTGACTAATTTTTGTCTCGGGAGCATATAAGCCAATAAAAAAATCAATCCATAGAAGAAGATGCATTTTATATATTAAAGAATCAAATCTAATTAAACTGGTACTCAGTAAGAGCTGTCACTGCTGCACTGCACATAGATTTGGGGATGATGCTGATAATAGGGTGGCTGAATCATAGACAGAGCTGCATGCTGCCCTGGAGCAAGCATACAGCCTAAGTGCAGTTCATGTGCAGTGAAGCAGTCACACCCCTTGGTGGAGAATAATTATAAATTGATCTGGGTTTTATAGCATAATAATGCATTTTTTGCACAAAAATCCCAAGTAACAACATAGGTACCTACCTCTCTTCTCTATCTTAACCCACAACTAAGAAAGTTTTGCATGTACAGTTTTCAAATTTTGAAATTTTTTATCAAACAATCCCCATTCATTGAAATACAATAAGAAACCCAAAGTAAATGATAAATATTGGCATAAAATTTTATAATGGATGAGGCAACAGCGCAAAAGAAATGGAATTTATGCAAAATCAAGCAATTTTTTTCATATACACCATCAAAATAAAGAACTATTATAAACACTATGACCATAATAAACTAAATGATTTGCAATTTAAACAAAAAAGTAATTTTTTACCTGTTTTTCCCTGTCATCAAAAAGCTCTGCAGGTAAGTTGGTTACCAACAAGCATTTGGGCAATGAAGTAGCATTTCCATTTGAAGTTTCATCCTGATTCGGCTCATCACCAATGTCATCTATGTTGATATTACCAAGACGATCCTCAATCAACATTTTTTTGCTCTTCTTCTGTGCTAATTACACATGAATCTTTCCTGCACAAATGAAAATAATGTTTAAGAAAATTTTACTGTTCATATTGATGGATGTATCAATTCCGGTGGTTGTCCTGTTAGAAATAAAACACTGAATAAAATAAAAATTTTAGATCTTACTTTTCAATACAACCTATTTCCACCTTCTAGCAAAAAAAAAATAATAAACTACAGCATTTTTAGATGGGCCACTGTTTTAGCTGATACCCTGAACTGTATATATGAATAGTATTATATTAAAGAGAAGCAAACATAGAAATTCATTGATTTGACTACAACAAGAAATTTCCAACACGAGAAATTTTTCATCGCTTGGTTCAGTCACAAATATATATAAGAAAGACTAGATTTAACCTACCAAAGAACATGACAAATGAGAAATTTTATTTTAT
>VOMN01032702.1:0-84448 GCA_014899125.1 Orchestia grillus | reverse complement strand
TTTGGCGAACGACAGCTAGGGTTTTGTCGTACCGTCACAATTATAATGATTATTAATGATTATTTTGATTATAAATTATTAAAATTATAATGAACTATGCACCCCTCCAGTAAGCCTCAACGCAACTATATTTGAAGCTTTCGACTCAGTCATTCGAGAGAGCATTTCTATCCTACAGCAACTGTATAGAAAATCAGCAGCGCAGCACAGCCGCACAACATGGCTGGAATATTCGGACGAACAAACCTCTCCGGCCACCTCGGTGCAGAACCCAAACCGTATTTCATTTTACTAAATAATTGCGACGAGCGAAACAACAACGTACCCTTCTAAATTTCATTCCATCGGCGCCATGGCTTCATTAATTTGAAATGCGAATACTAGATTTCGTGGAGGCCAAATTTCCCGAATTTTGTTTCGCATTACAACGTGGCGCTGTCGACGAACGCGGGAACAAACGCGCCCACACACAAATGATCTCGGCTTCGCTAATTAAACAAGCTTGGTTTCATAAGTTAGCTGGTCTGATTAAAGGCATATTTGCATGACCCAATGTCATTCTCCCATTCCACAGGCACCCAACCACTGCCGGAACTTGAATTAATAATGCCGACCGAGTGCTTTGGGTCGGCGGACGATATCGTTTTCGTGTTGTCGCCCCTCTAGGCCATTTTTAGATGGTTCAGATTGTAATAAATAGCACGAAGAACCCGGAAAATCTAACCAGATCAACGGAGAAATAGAAATAGAAAGCTCGACAGAAAAGAAGCAGAGTTCAGGTCATTAACTTCAGAAACCTCAGGGCCGCCTCACGCCGCGCCACTTCTACGAGATCTAATTAGGATGCATCAACGACAGCAGCTCAATTCCTTATGAGTTAAATGTAGGCGGCGCGCTAATTAGAGAATGCGATAAGAATTTCAAGCGAAGGGCTTATTGCCGTCTTCCGTACACGCCACGCACTGGACGGCCGCTACACGCCAGTCCTACCTTCCTAACCTCCACAGTTCTAGACTACTCCACCATGAAATGACGTCAGTAATAATGCGGTCGAGAAAACCTATCGCAATACTGGTGCATAAACAATATGAACACATTTGACTTTGAATCATTTGAACGCTGTTACGTATACAACCAAGCGTTGAAGTACCATTAGTCTTATTTATTTACAAATGTTCATTTACATCTATGGGGTCACTGACCTGCACAGCGCTCATCAGAATATGAAGGTTTAAATATAATTCCAGAATTGTTCAGTGTCTTTAACTCTATTACTGCTGCGATTCTCCACGCAGGAAATATTTCATGTCGACAAAAATTTCTGCTGTGAGTTTAAAATTGAAGGATTTTGCTGTCACAAATTTGGTTATCCTATTCATTTCCTACCTAATCCCAGCTAGCTTATTCGAGTAATGAACACAACTTTTATGAAAACTTGAAAATTTGTACTCATATATGTTAGTACTTCATTACGTTAGGTTAGATGATCGCGGTACCATATATTGCGCACGTCGCAGTCAAAGTGTTAAGAGCTCGGGAAAGAAAGCTTTACGAGAGCAATTAGAAGATGTAAACGTACACTTACGGTATTAGGGGGCCGTCAAACGAGGAAAGTACTGCGTACAGCAAGGTCAGCCTTCTCAGCTGTCATGCTGTTAGACTTCTCAGCTGCCATGCTGTAGACTTCTCAGCTGTCATGCTGTAAGACTTCTCAGCTGTCATGCTGTAGACTGCTCAGTGGTCATGCACTAAACACCATCGTTGCGATACTCCTAACCTTACAGGCTACAGTGAGTGTTCTGGTAAATTTATAATTTTTATGTCTCACGTTCCTTTTGTTATTTTTTTAAATTTCACAGAAAATAGAAAATACTTGTCCTGATCTTGTCACTGATGATGAGCGAAGGCATGAAACGTCCATTTTCGTGTCACTCCCATTCGGACAAATGTTTTGTACGGGATTCTCCGGGTCTTTCCTTCGAATTTGTGAACAGCATACTGCAGGTGAAGCACACTTCATTCTTCACGTACCGTGCCTCATGAGTCATGCCTCAATTTCACGGTTCACTCAAGCAACACGCTCCGCACAGCATGCATCCTGCATCACGCCCCACACTTCACGCTTCATGTGCCGTGTTTCATGCAGCTTCCTTCACGCATCATGCCCCACGCTTCATGTGCCGTGTTTCATGCAGCTTCCTTCACGCATCATGCCCCACACTTCACGCTTCATGTGCCGTGTTTCATGCATAGTGCTTCACGCTCTGAAATACAATTCAACTTGATTGCACTCCGCCTGCCCACTCTCCAGCGGGCTGTCAGAGGCCGCCCCAGCAAGTTGGCTGTCAAACGACGTTCCCAAATTAATCGTCGCTTTGACGGACCGAAAATTGTTTCATCACCAGAAATTCATCCACCTCAATTGAAGCTAAACCACCAATTCTACATTCTCTCACTCCGAGATTCACACTCCGAGGTTCACACTCCGAGATTCACACTCCGAGATTCACACTCCGAGATTCACACCCCGAGATTCACACTCCGAGATTCACACGCCGAGGTTCACACAGCGAGATTCACACTCCGAGATTCACACCCCGAGATTCACACTCCGAGATTCACACCCCGAGATTCCCACTCCGAGATTCACACAGCGAGATTCATTCGAGCTGTTCTACATGATAGCTCCTGCAAGGGTGGGAGGTAAAACTACTTTTCGTCCCACTGCAATTATTTGAAAGAATGCTTAAAAATGTACTTTTTCTGCACATTTACCTGAGGTTATCGCCATCGCATCGTGAGTAGAACACTCAAGCCATGAAATAAAGTTGTGATGATTATTTTAGAAATAGAAATCGCTAAATGAAATTCACATCTTAAAATTTACTTACCATATCAACTCCTTCACAGGAAGAATTATAATTCTCAGTAAAAGTTATACTGCAACAATTACGATAATGGTTTTATTTTGCCAAAAGTGAGAGCGTAAACATGGAGATGCAAACAGGTCCCGATGACACCAGGAAAAACGTAGGGTAAGGGAAATTCGTAGGGAAAAACGATTTACCAATTTGTTATATCTAATGTCAATCATGGAACCCTGACTTCTGTTGTCCTGGCTGGCTATCCAGACTGCAAATACTTGTACGAGTATGTGAGTAGTTATTTGCAAATCAAACTTAGTGTCAATTAAAATTTCGTTCGAAAAGTAGTCATTGTGCCCTACGAACGTATTTCGCATGAGTATAAAATCTGCATCAGTAGTAAAATGTTGTTCAAAATGATGCATGAAACCAGTAAAAAAGCTAAAAGCGCGATGTATTTTTCCCAAGATTTCTCAACCCGAAGACAATGTCCATTGGCTCAACTACACCTATTACCAAAACATGTATTCCCCAGCCTAAGCTGATGGGGGTATATATAGTTCTTAGGAGCTGAGGCCCCTGGTGAGAGCATGATCATAAAATTCTTCATCTTTTTCTTCAAAACATGTTTCCACTTTGACCCAAGTTTCCTTGTAATGGTCAATCGTAATTCGAACTTTGAGCGGATATAAAAGTCGCTACTAAGATGCTCTGTCGCAGTAGCTGCGCTTTTACTGAGGCGCAACTTACAGTGTTATTGGAGCCTGCCAGCAAGCGCTCGGCAGGTAAAATGATTCAGAAGTTCTCCACCCAAAGCAGCAAGTGCAGGCAAAGGATGGAAATTTTCCAGGACATCCTCAATTTTGAAAGGCGTGACCGGCACGAGAAATTTGATAATGTAAATCGGGAAGCTTGACGGGATTACGCACTTGGGGGCATATTTGACGACACTGTTTACGGGAGAGGATTGGGCATGTTTCGCTCTCGTCTTTCCTCTTTTCGTGTCATTGAACGACAGGATAGACGCTCGAACTCGAGTTGCGAGGGCAATCTAATTCATGAATTTTTGAGTTAAGCCCGAAGTTAATAGTTACGAGCCTCATTTCGTAATCGTATGGAGTAGAAAGTTAGTGCGTAGATATGCGGTCAATATTAAGATAGGCCAAACGAAGGACTCTTAATATTTGACCCTTAACACGTTGACTCCGATTCTCCACACAGGTAAAATTACATGCCGACAAATATCTCTACTGTGAATTTGAAAAGGAAGGATTTTGGTTTCACAAATTTGGTTACCCTATAAATTTTCTTTCTAATCAGAACTAGCTTATTCGATTGATGAACACAAATTTGAAGAAAACTCGGAAATTTATATTTATACATGATAGTGCTTTGGTTACATTAGGTTAGGTTAGATGATCGCGTGTACCATATATGGCCCACTCCGGAGTCAACATGTTAAAATAGTTCATTCCTTAGCCTTACAAGACTTCAAATCCAAACCCTTAAAAGAATTCCGTTCCTGACCCTTAAATGACTTCAATTGTTTCTGATGCGCAAATTTTTACTTAGGTTATCTGTTTAGAAATTCTTGAAATTTGTCAAAGAAATTTAATCGCTAATAACCATATTCACTTGACTCGCTGCATTCCCTCGTCCTTCTCAGTCGGAACGGTGAGTATAATGAACAACAGACGCGGAGCAAATAGTCTCCAGCTCCAACGAGATGAGGGTTATCTTGTTGATTTCATATTGCTTTCATAGTGCATACAATAATTAATTAACCTATGAAAATCCCCCCGACTACGAACCCAAATTCAAGTTGTTTTATTTTCATGAAATAATAATAAGGGATATGAATGGATTTCAAAGAGTATTACGCCATGACGGGATCAAAGCAAACTCTATGAGGTCAAACAAATATTAAAAAACTTGTTGAAATTATTATTGGATTAGGTGACGATTCATTCACACATGCGTAGTTTTTTAAGTTGCCGGCCCAAACATAAATCGACCTGGCTGCTCAATGAAATTTCCTTTATGATCTTGGGCGGCTATGGAAGTTTTATGCGTCTTATGTGACCCTATCACTTAACCCTTTCACTCCCGTAGGGATAATGCGTCCCACAGATTTTGTGTGGGAGTTCTGGGGCGCAATTGGTGCCTACCCCACATTTGTGACGTCACAGTAGCTACGCTTTGACAGTTACTTGCGGCCTCGTGTGAACTCTCAGCCAATTAGATCCCGCTTTCATAAGTGGCGCAATGAATTTCATATCACTTGTTCTGCAAGCAAACCTAATGTTTTCTACTATCCCAACCGGAAGTGAAAGGGTTAAAGCTATGAAGTAAGTTTTAATGCAGCAACTGATCGAGTACTTGTCTCCTTTGAACTTCGATTTTAAGCGATCAACTCCGTTTACTTTACAGACATATTACACATTTCACAAAACGTTTTAAGTCATCGTCAGGGCCATTGCACATTTCACAAAACATTATAAGTCATCTTCGACAATGCTAATGTTCGATAAGTCGTTATGAACGTCAAATTGCATTGCAGTTAGAATCCCTCAAGCGTAGCCGCTGCCTCACTCAAGTCCAGCCACCGAGCTCCCCTACAATTCAAAATTCGATGGCGAGGTGGCACGTCAGGTCCGTTGGGTGGGAAGAGAACCGCTAAACTGAAGGAGAAAGTTAACTCGAGGGATCATAACTTCAGAATGTTTTTTATGCATGGGAGCGTTATGGTACGGGAGCGTACCATCCATAAAAAATGTTCTAAATAGTACTCTAATTACGCAAGCATAACGCTGCAGTGACCTCATAGTACGTAGTAAGCCAAGGTACCTCTTTCAAAAGAACATCATATATTTGTGTTTTAATTTGTGTATATGCGTGTCAGAATTTAGCGATGTAGTAAGAAAGTCTAACCCTTCGTCTTGGTCTGAGAGGAGTAAGACACTCAGCATGGGAGCAGTCTGAGGAACCAACGCCCGGCGCTGCCGGGCGTTGGTTCCTCACCATCGCCCGAGGCCGTGCGTGACTTTTGACGCAGTGTCGTCCTCTCTAAGGTTCCCTCACACCCCTGTAAGCTCTTTAGCATTTACATAAGAGACCGCAAAGCTGCAAACTTCAGTTCTTCGAACTGGAAGCCAGACAACCCACCTGCCTTTCCTCTTAAAACTTTCATAGCTAATCTGTGCGCACTCTGCCGGCGACTGAAATCCGCTTTTATCACAGAAAAGATTCAGTCGTGGTGTGCGAGGGAATGTTATTGCGACATGGTCGTTGAAATGTTCCAAAAGTTGCTGTACGAAAATTAGTTTTCGAAAAACTATCTTCTCTAACTAATCAAACACCCATGCTACTCTACAGAATAATGAGACGCGTGTGCCGTACTGGCTATTCGTCATTGTTTTGTACGTTTCCGAAAATATACTGAAATGCATAAATTTACCCATCATTGACGAATAAATCATAATCCAATGACTAACCATGACTTCGGAGTACTAAACAAATTATTTTTCAAAGTGACGAAAACACATTCTGGGTAATTCTTGACCTATAATTTACACACATTCGCTGTCGCCATGGAAGTCCATTTCGTTGTTTCACCCCATTATAATTGTTTGCATTAATACCATTTAAGCTGAAATTGATGTATTCGTTGTGGTTCTTCGCAGTGGAATCACTTGAAGCCTATGTATAATAAGCAAAACCGAACCGGTTTCGCCAGATCAAGAACTGATGACAGTAATTAAACATGGCTGAATACTTGTTAAGCTCAAAGATAGCAAAACACCACGTGATGCATATGCGTGTCATTTGGCATTGAAGCGTGTTAGTTGACATACTTTAGGAACAAACTTATTGCGAGTGAAGTGCCTCGATATTTTTCACATTCATTTGTACTTTTGTAAGGATTAGGTTACTTTTGTAAGGATTAGGTTAGTAATACACGAGTTTGTGTATGACTAACAGCTCCAGAACTCTGAGGTATTCTTACCTTATTGTTTATAGTAGCAGCTTGAGCTTGTGTTCAATATGTTATGTTCATGCCAGCTTGAGCTCGTGTTCAATATGTTATGTTCATACCAGCTTGAGCTTGTGTTCAATGTATTATGTTCATACCAGCTTGAGCTTGTGTTCAATGTGTTATGTTCATACCAGCTTGAGCTTGTGTTCAATGTGTTATGTTCATACCAGCTTGAGCTTGTGTTCAGTGTGTTATGTTCATACCCTATTTCAGGAAGAGAACAAGGCAGTGTACCGCGCAGCATGTCCGAAAAGGTGTTACTGTTGAAAATTTCCAAACGAAAAATTACGTTCGAATAAAATGAAAGCTAAATTATGGGCACATGTGAAAATAGATTTATTTGCTTGTCTGATTTCCATTCGCTACTAAAGCCTTGGAATATTTGGTGTTTTGAGTTGAATTTTATCCCCACATCACGAAAATATTTTGAAGTTATTTTTCGCACTCGAGAAACGACGTCTTTCAAAACCGAGCGTCTCCTCGAGATAAAAAGTTTCTTAGAGTCAGAAAGTGTCCATGATCCAAGACATCATCTTTTCGAGACGAAGCGTCGCTCTAAGACGGCAGCACAAGCTGTCTGTGGCCAGCGGAGCAGCGTGCGTCATATCTTTACCAAATCTGATCACGAAGACGNCACATCAAGTGGAAGATCAGTTCCAGTGGACAATTGCCCTATCTTCTTATTTACGTCTCATAACATGCTTTGTTTGCCCCTTATAGAGCAAGTATTTTCCTGATACTCGCTCGAGGTGGTATTGCTTTATATGCGGAGAATGGCTGTAGAGCGGCTGCTGGCTGGAACTGGACTAGCGCTCTATGTGGGGGACGACTGCACCTGTTAAATGATCACTACAGTCTCATTAAATTTTAGAAATATCGAATTAGTTAGGGGCAAGCAGTAGCAAGAGCAGACATTCAAAATCCGGTTTTTATGAAATTATTTTATTTTCCGTACAATGTTGTCGCATGAAAATGACTTCACTCGTCAATCGTATGAGTGGAAGAAATGGATGTTAATCAGCGACCTGAAAGAGACCCCCGCCTGGGAATACCTGCCGTACTCGTCAGAGAAAAGTATGAGATGAACCATGTGGGAATTCCCTTTGGATGAAGTCAGGGTATTGGATATTCACTGTTGGTTGCACTGGGTATTTTCAACATACCGTGACCGAACTCAAATATATATTTTAGCACTTAGACTGCGATTCTCCACGCAGGAAATATTTCATGCAGACAAAAATTTCGGCTGTGGGTTTAGAATTGAAGGATTTTGCTCCCACAAATTATGTTATCCTATTCATTTTCCTCCTAATCTAAACTAGCTTATTCGAGTAATGAACACAAATTTTATGAAAACTTTAAAATTTGCATTCATATATGTTAGTGCTTTCGTTACGTTAGGTTAGGTTAGATGATCGCGTGTACCATATATGGCACACGTCGCAGTCAACGTCTTAAAAAGTTACCGTTGACTGAACTGCACTATTCGAGAGGTACCAGTAGCTCAACTCCAGGCATTGACGAGGTACCTTTGTTTGATTTAGAAGTCGTATATGAGCACCATATGTCTGTCTATGTCAGCTGAAAATACACAAGAACTTTCAAAAAGAATGCCAATTGGAACTTCGCGTTCCGAAAAAGGGAGAATGCCTGGAACTTTTGATATTAAAAAGGCGTGCAAGTAGGCCCCATGAGGCAAAGGGCAGCGAGAGACGTGGAGTTTTGAAACACAATTCTGGCCTAAACTATCTTTTTTAAAGGTTGATGAAAATGATTCTGCGTTGAAGAGGACTGTGCGTTCAAGAGGACTCTGTGTTGAAGAGGATTGTTCGTTGAAGAAGACTGGGCGTTGAAAAAGACTCTGTGTTGAAGAGGACTGTTCGTTGAAGAGGACTGTGTGTTGAAGAGGACTGTGATATGAACTCTTGGCATGAAACACTGGAAAAATACTTTAATTCTCGGTGTGTCGGAAGTCTTCTAATAAAACTCTGAGGATGATGAAATAAGATCGCGGTTTGAATTTGCGAAATAAAATGGGGCTACTCGTACAGCACTGGGGGTTTTAAAACGATAAATGGACTTTTGGTTTCTGAGTTGGGTACAGAGCGTGCAAAACTGAGTTCTGAATAGGATAGTGAAAATAACGTTGCGGGCTAGAAGACAACCTGGAGAACACAGGGTATTGAATGGAAATTTAAGCTTATATTTCAACATTTAAAAAGAACTATTTAGCTAAAAGCTCAATTTGAAGAGCGATTGGAGACAGGAAGTTAACACCCCAGGGTCCTATGTACGTAGTAAATGGCAAAAGTAGTTTGGATGAAGCAAAAAATGCAAGCGGTAGGAATTGGTGCAGCTTAGTCAACTGATAAAGTCAGTTTTGGTTATAAAGAAGATTACTAGGAGCGGTTAATTCAACTACAGAGTCTACGTACAGTCGTCCTAGTTGAACCTACAATAAATATTCTGACGTCTCAGGTGATGAGGAATATTACTTGCGTTTTTTCATGATGGAGAGAAATTCATGGATGAAAAATAATACATGAATCTACGATTATAAATAGGGATTACTCTAACACAAAACCGTGTAGGGATTTATGAGCGACAGTTTTTGTACAGCGTGATCCCATTAAAAGTATGAATTTACGCTTGGTTAGCAGGACCATTAATAGAACTCTGAGTATCAAATAAAATTCCGACAAAAACTTTGAGTGTAGAGGCGAACTCAATTTGCAGACATCGCCAAAATGTTACCTGTTGAAGCTGTAACGAAAGACCATGATTCTTTAAAAACATCAAATATTTTTACGAAAAAAACTGTTCATCCATACAACGCACTGCCCATTTGAAGGTAGTGCTATCGCTCAGTGTAATGGAAGCTGTAGAGCGTCAATACCTGTGAAGTCCTGTAGGTCAGTCGAGAGTTCCACTCTCGGCCTCACCCACTCAAGACCCCATTGTTCTGGACTTGATTCTGATTGACGGTGTGTCTTGAACCAAACTGGAGACACTGGAGGCTGTATTTCTGAGGCACAATGACACGAGTTTCTGCTATAATGGGCCTTTTTTCTTTCGTATTAAATTTTGAAACTTCATATTACACACTTGTATTCAACACAGTACGATAATCCAGAGTTTTTCTGTTTCACATCGCTCGGCCTGGCAAGAGCGGCCTTTAAAAGGAAGCTCTGTGTCATGGAAACGAGATGTAAGAGGGTAGTGAAAAATTTCTCGGACAAATCGTCTTAAAAGTTCATATTTCAAAGCAACATGATTACCAAAAGACCCGTCATTATCTATGTTTTTTGTTATCCATGTTTTTCCCGGGCAAATTCCGTCACTAGAATTGCTGGGGTGAGACACACCTCGCTTGAAAATTTTAGGACTTGCTCGAGATCTTTTCGACTGCTCCTCGTATTGTGAGATGTTCTCATCCATGGTGTCCCTAAACTGCAGAAAAAAATCATGTTTAAATTGATGTAAGCGAAGGATAGTCCGCAAGCATGGAAAAATGTCTTAATTTTAACCGTTTTCCGGACGGCAAAAAGAGATCCTAAGTTTCTGAAAGAAAGAACCGAGGCTCGAGTTCGAGGAACGAATGGAACACGTGGAAGCTCGCAAAAAAAAATAAGCTCGCAAAAAAAAATGTTTCAGCACCAAAGACTTTTTTAGAGCAATGCCACAAAGAATTCCTTAACATTTATATTTTGACTACAAATAAATCTAGCATCAGAATAATTTATACGTTGAAACCTGTGTTCTTTATTTCTTATTAAGTCCAATTGGCATCAACACGACACGTCATCTTACGTTGCTTTTTTAGACGTCTGTGTTACAGAGTGAGGAATCATGTACGTTCATGACTCCATTAAACTGAGGCTAGAAGTCGTGCTCTCAAAGGCCGTGTTTGCAGCGACTGCGAAGCATGGACGCGAGATCGCCAAATAAAATTTTAATGTTACGACTGCAGATATTTGCGATAAAGTTTTATCGTGTCATTTGAAAGGGAAATATTATTGCTAAATGGCACGTACCATCAGCTAGCTTATTTTATTATGGCAAGGGGAAATTGAAGTTTCTTTGATGAAAAAAAAAATTTTAGACGAAGTATATCTCCCCCAAAAAGCCGCTGGCATTTTCACCTTTCAACTCGACCTGTCTCCTCGCTCCTGTCACACCTGAGACAACGTGCAGCTTCGAGTCATCGTTTGCAGGTGCATTGATTTTTCGCACAACAATTCAAAGGGAATTACCGCGAGTGATGATAAAAATCGGCCTCTTAAGAGGTTATCGAAAATTACAGCAAATCTGTAGCAAATAAATTCACTCGCAAAAAGACCATAAAATTGTAAGGAGACTACCGTAATATTTGACCCAATGCGTCACGAGGTCAGGCTGGCATAAACTATTCCTAATATCCGAACACCCTTTATTCATGCAAATTAAATTTTAAGCATTATCCTTTTCACGAAATTCATTTATGACCATTTTCTGCGCATTTAAGATTTCATTTATTCAAACATTGACTCGCACCCAGGTTGATTCCTTCCTGCCGATGGACTTCCTTACAGGATTTTCAAGAACTTTCTTTCGAGAAATTTGTTAATGTTACACAAAATGCCCGTGGCTCTCTTCAGCAAAAATCTAGCCCTGTACAGATCTGTTCTCGCTGCACATATTCCTTGCAGCGCTTGCAACAGTTATTCAGCTTACAGGAACATAAGGATGAATTCATGTAACAACACTCATCCCGAACATATTTCCTTTAAAGATGGCAAATCGAACAGCTGCGCATATAAGCCCGTTGAAAAGTAACTTGTCTGAAAAAAACGTAATATTTTCGCGAGTTCTTAACGAGTTCCAAAAGTGACTGTCGAGTTGACGCGCATCAAAGCTCCCAGGAACTTCTGTAAACTCGCTCTGAATTCGCCAATGCGCAATCGCTGAAAGATGAATGTCGAAGTCGTGCGAGTGGGAGTCGTGTCCTGGTGGGCCGGCTGCGCCGTCTGGAAGAGAGGCCGTGGGCGCAGAGCCAAGTGGAAATTTCGCGAGGGAATCTGGAATAATTTAAAAAATTCAGTTTGTAATTTCAATCATACGCGGTGTTTCGTGTTTCATTCTCGCCCGTTTATTATTTAGTGACGGAATTCCCCATATTCTGGCCATAGATTTGTCTATTTTCTGCCAACGGAGTTGCTCATTTTCTGGCCGTAGAGTCGCTTATTTCTTGCCACAAAATCACCTATTTTCTGGTTACAGACTTGCCATTTAGTGTCTTCTGTTTAGATCTCGGCTTGGTGGTTTTCTTCTTAAATTATATCTCTTTCCTCATTTACTCTACTCTTCAGCCGTTCCGCTACACTCTCGAATAACATTGGATGCCCATGCCCACCGACAACACAAAAATATTCCTCACATCGACATTTGGCGCCACTTGCCATGCCACGATTTTCCGACTTGCTCAACTCAAAATACATTTCATATCATATCTTGAATTAGGCAACGAAGGCCCGTGTGAAAATTCCTCTGTAGCATCCTTTAGATATGCATCTACTTTCTACTTTTAAAAGATTTTTGTACATGTTCTTGGAACAAAAGTGGCGACATGATTAAAATGAAGTGCGTGCGAATTAAAACTGGCTGCGTGATCTCTCGGTAAAAAATGATAAATTAACAAATTTTATGTATGCATAAAACGTACGCTATATAGAGGACATATCCTATTCTATTTCACCTTATCGATAATTACCGATCCTCACTTTTGATGATTTTCACAAGTAAACTGCCCAATCGCGTGACATTTTTCATGAGAGGATACCATTTTCTTGTTTGAAACTAAAATAATCGCAAGTCTTGCATTGAGTTCAGAGAACCTGTGATGACAAGCGGCGGCGGATCAGCATTGGGACAAAGGGACTATGCGCTGGCGTCGAAAAATACGAATTCTTGGAAAATAATGATGGCCTTTTTCCTGATGAAAGGACTAGCGTGAGCTCGGCGTTGCTTTCATGTCTGCACTCCAGCGTGCAGCAGCTGCGCAGCACTCGGAATCCTCGCAGGATTTGTCGGTGAGAACCGCAGCGATGAAATTCTTTCCCAGAGTCGATCTTTTTCCGATTGCGAACCAACGTTCTGCGGACTTCATTAAAAATTGGCTGAGAATTGCTCAGTTATTTTTGGGACGCACTTTGCTCCCATTACATGTATAACTCTCGTTACGTGAGAATATTGAATAAATAGCGTTTACCATTCTTCCCGCGAGTAGGTTAATCGTTAGTAAGAGTATGTACAATACTGAAACAAATGATTAGAACGATGATAAGAAAAAGTTTAAATCTGTTGTAACGTTTGCTACAAAACATTATGGAATATGACTTGTGATAAACCATATTGGAATAAGTTATTAGGGGCGAATAGATCATCGATTTAAGCTAAATATGTTCAAAATATAAAGTTCGTTCAATCAATTCTGAAAAAGTCAAAGGACTAATTCCATAACACTTGTAAAAATTTATAATCAAAATGATCAGACCGATAACCAAAATTTTTTAACGTCATCAGTTATTTAAGTTATAGGGTAAATCATATTTTGACCATATGGTTAAACGTAGATTAAACGCACAATCTACAATACATGGCTGCTTAATCAGTGCCATCGTTAGAAGTGAGAAAATGAATAGGAAAATTAATGATTGAAGATAAATTCGATTGGTGATGATGTCGGAAAATATAGCAGTGTTGTTCACAGCCTTGACAAGCTTCTCAAAAACAGGGTCATGTGAAGCCTAAAAATCCGGTGGCAGGCCTACGAAAACAACTCAAAGACAGGGTCGATGGATCTGTAAACAAGCCAAATAGGATCGATTTGTCACGGCGAACGATATTTCGGAATAAGTCAATGCTGAGCTTTTCATTACTATTTCAAGACATTCTGTCTTCAGAAGACAACGAAATCGATATGTCTGGTCGAACACCTTTCACGAAGCTTTTCGTATCCATGAAAAACAGAAATGGGATAGTCGCTCTTAACACTGGATAGTAGTGCGCGGTTGGATAGTAGTACTGACAGCTGGATAGTAGTGCTAAATGCTGAGTCATACAGGAAATCCGACAAAAAAGGAACCGATTTAGAAACGCTAAAGTATTTGCGCTAGAAAGCTAAAATGGGTTTTATTGAAAAGAACAAAATCTAAACGTACATTTGGTACCATATATACGACTATAACGAGTGCATGTATAGGCACATCTCTGGAACTTCAGTTTCATTCATGGGTAATAAGCCCCCAAAAATGCCCCAATCAACAGTCGTACGTAGTAAATTCGTCGTGGGAGAAATGATTAAACACGGATCCGTAACCAAAACATTTCGTTAGTGTCAAACGAGACGTGGAATGCATCATCCAAAACAAAAGTCCAAACCTATTGTGCTAAGTGGAGTGTTCACGCAGTTCACAATTTACTGTATATATTAATACGCTCGTACCTACCTACGTATCTATCGTTCCGTCACGTTTCACCACTTTTCAAGTGAAATTTCAGGTTTCGAGCGAAATATCCTGTATACGGGTTGCATGTTTGGCTATAAAAAGCCAGTCTTCGCGGCGTTTGTTCAGTTTCCCTAATGGAGGTCAGACGACTACTCGCATCATCAAGAAGAAAATTGCTTCCATGACCGGACTATCTCTGCCCTGAACCTTTAACCTCTGTCCAACACTTGAGAGGACCACTTCTCATGGGCTGGTTCATCTAAAGTTAGTTTACGTGAAATTTTCACGGGTCCTGCTAGTTTTAAATAAAACAAAATCAGACCGTCCAGAAACAGAAAGGAGAGAAGTGACCTTATCATGGTAATGGTTTTAACTAATGATGGTGAACGAAATCAGCGAGAAGGTATTATAATAATTATTGAAGATATTATAATAACTAATCATTATTGGGTTAGGCGTTGGAGAAGAAACTTCAGTTCATTATATTCGCAAAAAAAGACCTTCATTTAATACCAGATAAATACAATGTCATCGACTGTGGGATAAAGATTGGATATTATTTTTTCCGTATTGAGGAATGCATCGGTCCTGTAAAACGCCAAACACAAAAATGAAATAAGATTTTAGATCTGGGTCTTAACACAAGAGCTCTGTACATCTTAATTTTTTCTACTAATCTTGTACTTCATATTTTTCTAATCATGAAATGGTGTTTTTGTTTAATTGTTGATTTACAAACTGCTAATTTAGTTTATTTTTGCAGCCTTTTTTAAAAAATGTACAAGGATCAGACTGAGGTTGAAGAAGTTATAGAGTTTTACCTCGGTGGGCGGTGGTTGCTCCCGTGCTGGTGAGCAGAAAACTTTGCGCATATTTTTCTACGGCTCGAGGAAGCGCCAAAAGGAAGTGCAAAGCAAATATAGCTTTTTAGTTCTTTACTCGTGACTTCAATCTCTTTAAATTGTACACCTTAGTGTTCTTATGAGACTAATGTTCACTCTAAATATTCGCCCTACTGTTCTTATAAGATTCTAAACTATCTTAATTTTGCTTCCCAGTAGACACGAGAAAGCTTTTAATTTTTCAGTTGAAGTTAAAACAGGAATTACGAAGAAGAATAAGACTGATATCGTGACTAATATTCACGTCACAGTTTTACGAGTTTTTTTTCAGATAAGCAGTGCCTTGTAGTTTCTTTCAATGATGTAACATAAACCAGATGAAATATGAATTCGTGAATTATTCTGTGCTCAATCCATACACGTATGTTACATAAGCGAGCAGCAATACATTTCCGTATATTTTAGGACACTCGTCAGTATTCTGTAAGATATAAATATCCTTTGAGACTCATCGATATTCAGTAAGACTCATTGATATTCAGTGAGACTCATCAATATTCAGCAACAATCATCAATATTCTGTAAGATTCATCACTATTTACCCTAGTAACTTGTCAAATACATTTCTTGACATAACAGTTAAACTGAGTGCTTCACCAAGGTGTGCGAATGAATTTACTGTTCGCAATCACGTTAAGATACAAGACAGTTTCAAAATTCTTTTTTTAGGACCAACCCACAGACCAAGTCACCCAATTATAATCATCGTGTTTTTGTGAATCATTTCGTAATCTGAGGGCGCTGAGCTCTGTTTTTCACGCCACCGAACGGACAACATCCAACGCATTATAAACTTCGTTGCATTTTGCCCCACTGGCTCCACAAAACAGAATGAAGCCAGCTCGAAGAACTATCCTCGCAAAGAAGGAACACCCTTTTGAATTATTCATGTCGAAAATATGCATTTATGAGCGTAAATGTTTGGCACACCCCGGTACGTTTTGTATTCATCTTCGTTCAAGTTGTAACGTGAATCCCTCGATATTTATGATTGAATCTCCCCATTAAGAATATAAAAGTTCTCATTTACAATTTTCCCAACTGAACCAACCCGCAGAAATGCAAATCTCAGTTTAAATTTGCTAGAATGTACTGCTATGTGGCACTTTTTCAAATTGCCACGGCTTGGGGAAGACTTAACCAAAGTCAATATTTTTGTGAGGCCTATCTTGGAGTTCTGGTAGAGGCTTGGTCAGTAAGCTGGAAACCTGAGCCAATCTTGCATAGATCGGAATAAATTTACGGAAGGTTGAGCCTTGTTATTTTGTTCGGGAAGCCTGAACAAGGGGATGTTTTGCGGCGGTTTGAACTTGCACATTTCTTACGGAGAGAGAGGTCGAGAGATGAGCTGTTGTAGAGGGTTGAGCGAACAGTATTTTTACAGAGAAATGAGCTTTTGAATAAGTAACAGTTAGTTGTGTTTACGAATAGTTATGTGTGAACTTCTGGAGCCTACCGTACTATAGATAGATAACTAGATTTCATTGACAAATTATTCGCGCTATTTTATTCGTCTTTAACAAAAAGAAACATAGGGTTTTATAGAATTGAATGAGAGAAATGCAATAATTAGGTCACATAGTTGCGTCGCAGCGAGACGGCGCTTCTCACGTTGTCTGAATAATCGTTATATGCTTAAGCTGTTTACACGTCTGGCCTCGAAACAAAGGCAACTACAAGTAAATTTGGCATTTTTAAGTTAAACGAATTATTTTAAATCCGAATGTATTTATTTTTAGTGTGGGAGAATTTTAAGAACTCTGAAAGTAGTAACCTCCTTTTAAAATTTGAATAATGCATTGTCGCTTCATATCAAGAAAAAAAAGTATTGTTTAAGCTTCTATTCCACTTAAATCGACTAAAAATTCTAGTAGATTGCTTGACATATAACGTTTGAAAACCAACATTACACAAAATTTAGGTATGACGAATCTTTTAAGTTAAATAATCATCGTCGTATGAGGGGAAGTACCAACTCAGCTTAACTTTCTTTTCTAGTCATCTATAATTCTATATAATTTTGGTTAAGGAATTATATTTATCGACTGCTTTACATATTTATCGACAGGGTGGTGAAAAACTTAAGCTGGGTAACGATGACGCTCTACGATGTGCTTTTAAACTGAAATTTAAATGAAAAATAGCTTTCATAATTCCACATCGTAGACATTTTACTTCAGTTCCACCTCACGTCCTTCAGTTCACCCTGCAATGGTTGCCTTAACAATCACATTTTCATGACAATTCTCCGAGCAGATGTCAGTTAACGGAATGAAGTAACGAAGGCTCAGAACTGTGGTTCTGTAGCACAAACGGTAGCGTGCTTACCTCCCAAAGGGGAGGTGCTAGGTTCGATACCCATCACGGAATGCTTCCCCTTCGAAAGAAAGATTAAATATAATATGGTTAAAATGCGGTACATCAGTGTGGCATGGTGGTGGAAACCGGAACTACATACATCCAAGTGCTCCAAACACCAAAGTCCTATCACCACCACAGCAGGATGATGGATGATCCATGCAGTTCACGCTATCCTTTTTTATGTTCTTCAGTGGCATCCATGTGCACTGTATTCACCTGAGCTGAATGTTTTGTTAAATGAATGAATGAACTAGTTTACATCCGTTGAATTATCTATTGCAATTATGAATTTTATTTTTGTTTGCATATTCATTGAAGTTTGAATGCTTAATGCAAGAAGTTGTGTGTAATGGTAGAATAATTCAGCTAGATGTTTCATTTTATGAATATTACGCGCTTGCTGTGGCTGCAATTCGGAATTCCAAAGGAACTCGTTGAGCTTCAGGGGAAATGAGGCTGGAGCTGCAGGAGGCTCCAGAGACTTGCGAGGCAGGTGAGGGGAAATGACGGACGTGACATTCCAACATGCGACGTAACATTAGACGTAACATTCGATGTAACATTAGACATAAAATTAGACGAAACATTCGACGTAATATCAGACGTAACATTAGACGTCACATTCGACGTATTATCAGACGTAACATTAGATGTAATATTCGATGTAACATTAGACGTAACATTTTGATGTAACTTTAGACGTAACATTCGACGTAACATCAGACGTAACATTCGACGTACCATTCCATCAGGAGACGTCCTCTCAGGTTAACGATTCATCGAGAAGAGGCAGTGTTGTTGGAAGCCCACATCTGTACACTTAGCATCTCAAGTGAAATCACAAGTCTTACAAGAAATAACAGCACCGGTAATAACAGCAGGAACAATTTTTGGGCTGAATAACAAGAGTATTCTTTTTTGAATTGATTTTTGAGTGTTATTAATGAGAAGCTTTCAATCGAACGCTAAACACAAGATAAAGCAATGTCTTTTTAATGTAAAGAGAAAATTATATAATTTCTGTGCTTCTATTTGATGGGAAAAATCAGATTAGATTTAAAAATCTCGAAAGTTTCTCGAATTTATGTATTTTGCAGTTAAATTTCTAGATCATGTATTGCTTCGTTTACTTATGCCGTAATTTTGGAAATAAAGATTGTTAAGTTAAAAAGGATTTGATTCAAATGATGGAAAGGAAGTGATGGATTCAATTAGTTTAAATTAATGAGAAATTTCGATTCATGGTAGCAGTTGTTATAATCTTGTTCAGATATCCATTTCCATTGAAAAATAAACTCATTACTGCTACCTTGACCAGTGAAATTACATGTATAAACAATTTTATGGATGTGGAGAAACTTGAAAGCATAATGTATGTGTACTGCACATACGAGCTATCTAAATACATGTAGGGAGATCTGAAAGTATGTCGGGCCGACAGTAGTACAAGATTTTTTTCGTGATTCTCAATATTTTTCGCTCCTGAACTAAAGCTCTAACTTTATTACTTACTGAAATGAATATTGCAACTCATTCATTTTTTAGTAGCACACTTTCAAATTACAATTTCGATAAGCGAAGAGCAACATCTAAATTTATCGGTCATCAAACTCCAAATTCACCTCTCGACTAACGTCAGAAGCATGTAGTCGTCCCTGTCCTAACCAGAGCTCCGTCTCCTGGGCAGCGTCCTTCAGTAAACTCGCAATGCCCCAGAGTTTTTGGCCTCCTCCTCGTGATATCAAGTGACAGATCTCCGCAAAACCCGCCGAGAGCTTCAAAATCATTGGGTAATTTTTAAGAAAATTCGGTGCCTGGAAGTCAGGGCTTCGTACCCTGGCTGTCTGCCAACAACATTTTAGCATCGTTACAGTACTTAGGCTGGCCATAGTGTCTGGGGGTTGGGATATATCGCAACATTAAATTCATGAACGAAATGTGTTTAAAATCGCTGAGCGAGGAGGAATTTTAAGTTGGCTAGCCCGCAAAGAAGATAGCAAACAAGGTTGCAGAAGCAATCAATCCTCTGGCTTCAACATGACAAGTTTAAATCAGCGGCTAGTCATGCAATTCCCGGCGGAAAGATTGGGAAATCTGAGGAGTAATTAAGCAAATGAAGTATCCTGTGTACTGTGAGAGTACTGGAAAATGAAAAACAAATATTTTTCATCATTTTGAAGATGACTTTTGGATGGCTTCGACATTCACGTAAGTGGTCTATTTTCAAAAGTGAGATTTCAGGCTCTGCAATCGTGGTAATTCACATTTTCCGATTCTCTGTCCCAGCTGGGTTGTCATGGCGACTTTGAAAAGTACCTGTTTAGTGGAGGTACCTGTTATGTGGAGGGAGTGGGGTACCTGTCAGGTAAGGAGAGTGGAGTACCTGTCAGGTAGAGGAAGTAAGGTACCTGTCAGGTGGGGGAAGTGGAATATCTGTCAGGGAGGGGTAGAGGAGTATCTGCCAGGTAGGGGAAGAGGGTACCTGCCAGGTAGGGGAAGAAGGTACCTGCCAGGTAGGGGAAGAGGGTACCTGCCAGGTAGGGGAAGTAAGGTATACTTGGGAAATCTGATGCAGATCATGATTTCATTAAGGCCTCACCTAGCCCGACTTTCCTAACACCTAACTAGGGTCTTACCAAATCAGACTTCACTTAGGCTTCACTAAGGTATCGTTTACCCAGACTTCACTTAGACTTCACTAAGGTCTCACCTAACCAGACTTGCCTAACACTTCCCAAAGACCTAATCTAACTTGTGCCCGTCCGTTTCTGTGCACCTGGACCACCGCCGTCACAGCCAGGGAAGGGGCTGCGGACCCCTTCAAGGTCCTAAATAACGCAAGTCCCGTAACTGCCGTCGCTGTGACTGACTTAAGCAATGCCAGTAACAGGAGGGCCCCAAACAAGTTTTGCTAACGGTGAAGTTCAGCAGAACTTCGAGATTTAAGGATTTCGGCTGCGTTCTGCTCCTTCCCTGAAGTTGATTGACTGGAAAGAGACGCTACTTGTAAGTCTGCCTGTTAATAGGCGGAAGAACTTGAAAATAAAGCAAGTCACTGCTGTGTTTTGAATAGTCGCTTGACCAATCTGTAGAATTATGATATCGGGCCAGATGCGTTGAAATACCCGTTTTAAACTCGTTGCATAGGATTCCTCCCAATCGCAGTGTTTGATTTAGTGAAGTAGGAGCAGGTATTCAATTAGTGGTACAAATAATATAAATTTTGTCGCTGATCATTACGACACTCTGAACTATTTGCCTGCAAGTCAAGAACCATATCTTAAAATTTCAACATTTCCATAGTTGGTATTAATATTGCACGCCTGAAAAACCTAATGGCAACATGCGTTGAATGACGTATATTAGGGGATGAACGCAAATTTTGCTTCATTTTTATTTCACTCATTAGTTTTCGTTCACACGTACCGTGAGTGAGACTCAGCTAAAATGAGCTCCCTCACTCAGGTGCGAACTCAAAAGAAACTTCAAGAGACTTCATTCTTCCAAAAGCCCGAGGCCTTCAGTTAATTTCTATGAAGACTGAAACGTAAAGGTTACAGTTAATTCACAGTGCCTGTGACGTCATTTTGCCCCGTCACAATTGTGCGGCCGTCACTGCGCTGTAGGTCGCAGATATCACATTTTACTTCTCAAGAATTTACATTAAAAGATGTTATTAACTTGGATCATAATGCTTACTCTCGTTCTAATTGATAACATATTATCAATTCGCATCACTATGTTCCCTCTCGTTATACTGCACTTATATTAAAACATATATTTAACTTTTACCAATACGTTTACTCGCGTAGTAATTGACGAAATATTTTTAACTCGTACCGCGATGTTTAACTCACATCATAAATGATAACAGACTTCCAACTCACATTGCTATGTTCGCCCTCATCTACAGTTTAAAACATTTTAACTCATATCACTGTGTCTGCTCTCAATTAAAATTTAAAACATTTGTAACTGAAATCACTAGGATCACTCTAACTTAAAATTTACATTTATATCTCGCCAGTAAAAGAATCTCGTTTCAAATTTCGCAACATTTTTAACTCGCATCACTATGTTCACTCACGTAATAAATTGACTTCCTTCGGGCAGAAAATTTGAAGTTGATCTGGAAAGACTTGGGATTATTGCTTGTGATTTGATGTCGCTGCAACTGAATGAGAGGGATTAGATAGTGCTCTTTTTGTGTTCTTCTTGTGCTTTTCTTGTACTCTTCTCGTGCTCTTCTTGTGCTCTTCTTGTGTTATTCTTGTATTCTCTAATGCTCTTCTGTAAGGAAAAAGAGGATATGCGATGGGATGAGTGGAGCCGGAGCCGCCGCCCGGAAGTGGAGCCGGAGCCGCCGCCCGGAAGTCTGCATATAGTTATTTTGCTGCCGTAGCCAGTATGCCAGTGAGATGCGGACTGCGTACGTGTCACTGACATACCCATTGATCAAAATGGAGCGCGTCAAACAATACACAAATAAACCTATTATTTCACGCGCACCCACCTGAAAGCTTTTCATTTTATCAGGCGAAGCTTACGCTGGATCAAAAACTTAAGCAATTAAGGTTTATTGTTCAGGATTGAATTGGCATTCATTGGTAGAGACTAGAGACTCATTCATTTAGTTTTCATTATCCATGTCAGTGGATCTTTACAGTAAGGGATAGGGATCCTAACCTAATAATTCTGTCCATTGTTCAGGTTATTTTTTTCCGCTTTGGATTCTTTTGCAAACAGAGGAAACTGCAGCAGAATTTGAGCTACTTACTTTGATATCTCACTCACGTCCTCCTCACTGAAATTGAGGTGCAAACATTCTTACGCCTAAAGTATCGTGCGCTTTCGCATCTCCACACAAATGTGTAGATTCTTCCACATACGTAGATGACGAGCCATGCGTACAATGATACAATACTAAAGACTATGCAGTCATTTTCTTTTTATGGCTACATGCAAGAAAAGTCTATGAGAACTAGCCTAAATAGATTCGAGTGGCACAGAAATTTTGATAAAGAAATTCTATACACCAGACGTTCATATCATACGCAGCAGTCTAATTAGATTAATTTCTTTGCTCTCTAGAATTACTGGAGTACTTCTTCTGCAATTAAGCTTTTCTCTTGATTCCAAGATGGCGTCAGCCTCGGATCTGGAGAGCGTGGAGAGGCCGCTGCAGGTTGAGGGCGATAATTAGGAAGCATCTTGTTATTAAGATATTAATTGAAATGACAAGGTTCCATAGCCAATGCGCCTACCATTCTGGATTAGCTTGAGCTCAGTTCTGGTATTCCGAGTGTTTGTCAGCAGACTTCATTTCACCGTTACGATGGATAGAAATTCAGTGTATTGAAATTTTTCTTCAATGCCGTTATTTTCCCCGAGTGTTTTAGTTTGTGAATATACGACCATTAATTTCCTTCCATAATTATGTTTCTAGTCGAAACTTAAAGACTGCACTCGGTGCAAAGTTCTGAGTTCTTTTCAATCTTCATCTTTCAAGCAAGGAAACCTACACCCAAAATTGAGTGAAATGTTTTAATCTAAATAAATATTCTTAATTCAGTCAGAAATATTCATTGTTCGAATCGTTCATGCCCTCACATCTCTCATTCCTCATAACCTAACGCACGCTTAACCAACGCTCGCAGCCCAACCAACGCAACCACAATCGAGCCCCCACTTTCTGTGCCCTTATAACCCTCACAACCCAAAGCACATTTAACCCAGCCGCTACAACCTCGTCCTCATCACCTTCGCTATCAAACCCTCACATTAACCTAATCTAATAACCTTCATAACCCACACACTTAACCTAACCCTCACAGCCCAGCCCTCGTGACCCTTATAACACTCAACACCTTGCCCGCGAGCAATCCAACATTGCTTCAGAAAAATCCTCAATTGTATCAAAGAAACAGCTTAAAAAATTGTCGACCGTTTCAGAAAAATTAGATAAAAAAATCGGCGATCTCGTCCAAAAAAACGTTCGGAATCATACCATGCGACGTTTGTTACGACGTCACGTTGCTGACGGTGTGAACTACGTGTGCAGTGATACTTCTAAGCTGACGTGCTGTAAGCTGAAGTGCTGTAATATGGTGGGCTGTAAGCTCCCGTGCTGTAAGCTGAAGTGCTGTAACATGATGGGCTGTAAGCTGATGTGCTTCAAGCTGACGTGCTGTAAGCTGATGTGTAAGCTGGAGGAATCTGTTTTCAATTTCAATCTTGAAATAAAAGTTATCCGAGGGATTAAATTTCGTTCTATAAAGGGAGAAAAGTTCCTAATTTGCTAGCAAATTCCAATATGTTGCTTCACATGAGGGCTTTTACTGTTCTCGAATCTGTAACTGAGAACACTTTGAAAACTAAAAGACAAAACTTGGACTGATTTTTTATGCACTAGGAGCCCTTCTGCCTGCAACATGAGGAACGCCTATGTACTCTGCACAGTGCTTGCAGTTCGTCACGCTCAGCAAACTAACTTTATGTGAATTTGAGGGCATCACGTCAGAAATGACGACTTCGGAGTTATTGAAAGGTGTGCTGCTCAATAATCAGACTGTGGCGGTCATTGTTCGTTTCTGTATCCGTAAATTCATTTATTAATAGTTCAAGTGCCCAAAATTGTCTTGGTCTTTATCCAAAACTTTGTTGTTAACTAAATTTTTAAAATTAATGAGGAAACTTTTTTGTATTTATATTAATTTGCAATTCAGTAATTCAACTGATAAAAATACCATTTCAACCTTAAAATACCAAACGACGTTTTCATGTTAAGCCCTCTTAAGAACTTAATACCATTATAATTCACACATGCATAAAGCATTTCATAAAATTCACGCTGTTCAAAAAGCCTTGCCTCTTGCATCGAGACAGATGTTCATCAGAGACTCAGCCCGCCTTCAGAGTTGGATCTCGCGAAGATCGAGGCCTAGCACCCAATCAACGCTGCTTGAACAATGCCCTCCACTCAAAAGCAACACGTCGAGCGAATCAGTTCACCTCGAGATATTGTGCTCCGGAGAATGGCCATCCCTTCAAAGTATTATCATTGCCACCGCAGATCTCAGAAGAGCTCGCACGAGGTCTTCTCTCCCGCATCTCCACTATGGGGTTTCCATTCAAATCTGGAATTGAGTCTTGTGAAAAATGCTATGAGGGCGAAATAGAATTCCAGAAGCTCGCCGCTGTGCTCCTGGAATCTCCTCGCAAGTAATGAATTTTCGTGTTGACGTTCATGAATCACGTCTCTATATAATTGATCGTCCTGGTGCGAGTAAAGGTGGAATGTTATTTGTTCCACGCATCGCGGTCCCTGAGAGACTACTGCCGTGCCCGGAATTGCAGAACTTGCTATGGAGAACAGCAGGTGAATACAAAATTTGCAAGACTTGGTGGGTTGAAACCGAAATGTGTTAACGCATAGTCTGCATTCAGTATCCCAGAGTAAATTCTCATTTTTGATCTTCATTTGAACTGGCTCAAAAGCTACAACACGCATAATTAAATCCATGAATATAATAAATAATTTAGAATATCGCACGTCTCCTTGTCTAGCAGTAGTGGAAGGGGTTCCTAATAGTTTCGCCACCAGCTTTTCCTGTGCTTTCAGGCAAACAAACTTTAAAAACACATGCCTTATTGCAAAGCATCAGATGCCAAGCCCATGCTACAAAACGTCCTTAGTCTCATACCTCATACCATTACATCCGTCTCTTTGAGCGTAATTCTTTACCACTTTTGCCGCCGAGAAAGTTTTTCTACAGAAACACGTCCCGGAATCTCAACAACTCAACATTTCCCCTTCTTAGTCGCATTGTTCTGGCTTTTGCGAGTCCGGTTGTCGCTTCGACATCGAGTTGCCGATGTGTCGCTTGGTGCACCAGCTCCTCGGCTAGGGCTCAAAGCAAGTTATGAAGGGCAGTCGACGGCGGAGACACAAGTCAGGAAATATATTATAATACAATATAATTTAATGCTATATTATCCAATACAATATAACCAGTAGACGCACCCTGCCAAAGGTTAGGGACAAATGATGTTAATTTCTTAAGACGCCCTTTTATTTAAGGTAAATTTGACACTTAACAATCTTATTTTCATTTTCACTGATAAGGAGTGCCTTCTCTGACAGTCTCCCCATTAGTTTAGGAACACAACCCCGGGAATTTTCTCTCATCTAAATCCTGAAGAGAGTAGTAGAGACGGACCAACCGACCAAGCAGCACTTGGCTATTGTTATATAGTGGGATACAATGTGAAATATTATAATAATGCATCACAAATTAATGACAAATAAATAAAATGTTGTACGTCACTAAAATAAATTTGTGAGCTGCAATGAATACCTCCCATGATTTTTCGATAAATAATGAGTTCTCCGGCTTTTGATCTCATATCATTTAAGAATGAGTACTGAATCATGTGACAAAGTTTCATGCAAATCGGACGATTGGTTCGGGAGTTATGAGGGGTGGAAAAGGGGGGAGTGGAGGGGGGGACTTCCAGACGCTCAAGAAGTAGGACAATTTGGGCACTTAGCAATTCTGTTATATTATTGTATAATATGCATTCATGAGTGTATTAGAAGGCGTAGAAACTTTTTTATACTGAATTTCATTATATTTTTTTTGTCCTTTTTAGTAACTAATAAGCATTTGCACCGCAATATCTTGGATAATACAGTTTGATATCATTATTTTTACTATTCAATGCATTGTAATTTATCTATACGACCAAGTGCATTGACCTGGATGGCTTATTTGACAATTGGTCAGCCTGTGAAAGTGGATGGTTACCTCCCCCCCTCCCCCTCTCGCCCCCAACTTAGCCTCGCAACCACTTTCAAAGCTCAAAAAGTCAGACGCTAACAATCAGGAATTCCGTGGGTCCACAAAAGTGTTATAAGTGCCGTTTTTGAGCCAAATACGGCGTTCTACATTACTTTTTTTATTCATTTAGAGTGTAGAGAGTGTATATGGAAAACATACACTTTCTTCTCTATAATTCGGATTTTCGTAGTTGAAAGCTATCTTCATGTACAGTTTTAGTTGTACGGAAATGGTATATAGCTCATTCGATAGGGAATTTAATGCGCATAAAATCATTGTTGAGAATATTTCGTCTATTGCGTTTGAAAAACGATACAGACCTCAGAGTGAAAAAAATTAGCAAGATTTTAATTTTTCGGAAATATTGTAATAAAAAACGAATAATCAATTTTTTATGTACCCCATTGTTCTAGAGCAAATACTGTGGGAGTTTATAGCTTTTTAAAAAATGTGCATAAATGTCGTTTTCCTTTGATATCTCGTTTTTTCACAAGAAATCGGAAAATTCCTCACGAGCAACATGTGTTTCTTTTTTTGAGTTCCATACGTCTGCCAAATTTAAAGCACATCTGTCCTATAGGAAAAAAAATTCAAAGAAATGGGACGGTCCCCATAAAATCGTCCTTATTCTGATGCTAAGCAATTACACTTAATTTCAATAACTCTCCGCCCAGGGAAGCAAAATTTTCTCGTCCAACAACCTAAGTTGGCGCAAGCCGAGGGATGTTCGAGCGGCTCTCGGGCTCCTGAGTTCCCAAACGAACATCAAAAGCTCTCAAATTTACGAGAACTTGAAAGCCACATCACCGCGGACACATGTTCAGCGACCGCAACTGAGTGTCAAAGAAAGCGGCGCTCGAGGTACATTGACTTGCGGTAAAAATGTTCGCATATTTTCGTAGAAATTTTATGAGACAACCGCTGCCGTCAGAGGTAATTTCATTCGTAGAGTTTAAAATTTGTTCATTAGATAACAGGGACCTAGTTGTGTTGTACCTGAATTGAATGGATACCTGTTCAACACTGACGTATGTAAAATCGCTTTTTTACGCTTGGAGAACAACTTGCTTTACGTATAACTTCTATATCAATTTTAACTCTGTGAACATCGAATGGTAACATTTGAACACAGCTGTGTATGTGTCTGTGCACTAATGCATGGGTTTCAGTATTACTATGTGCCTGTGCATCTCCACAGAGGGTCTCCTGCTCTTATAATTCCTTTTGGATAGCGAGCGAGAGCATCAAAATTTGGAAGTCTTGATGTAAAGCGCATCGACTGCGACGTATCGTCAACCTCAACAATTTTATGTAGATGTATATAATCTGCCCTAAAATAATGTTAATTAATGCAAGACATGCATTTAAGTTATTAAACGTTCAGTTTACGTATTTCTAGTTTACAGTTTACGCATTTCGATTGATTTTATAAAGAAAACTATTCCAATGCGATGCTCTGATAATATCAAACACAATCGGCAAGTTTTGAGCATATAAAGTAGTACAATTCGGTAATTTATTTTGATCGGTCAGACTTGCCTTGTAAGTCTGATTCACTTGGGAAAAAACACTGTAAATTCTAATGCGAGAGTGGATCGATACTTCCTTTTGAGGAGGGTTATTTCACTCGCTGATGAGACCAAATTCTCAAAGGAATCTGTTGATTAATAAAATTTAATTGAAAAGATTTTCCACAAGAGTCCGATGTCTCACAGGTGAACGCAGCTTCTCAGCGTAGACTGAAGAACTGATTTGAGCCTCAGTAATAATTTTGATGATGGCTTAGAGAGGTCATTTTTAGTGAGAAACTTGGGATGTAGGAGAAGGCATTCGATAGAGCCAAGAATTATTGTATTAAAGCTATCGACATTTTCGCTCTGAGTAATTTTCGTTGTTATTCTAATCATGATAGTTATATAGCCTGGAAAGCATAATTACACGTTCATTTTAAAATATTCAATATTACGAGGAAAAATTTCCACCAAGAAAATGGATAACGTAACAAAATCACCCCCATCTCGTATGCACATGCACTGAAGAAAATCATAGGTTTTTCCAACAAAACAAAACTTTCCTCCGTGAAATCAATGAACACACTTAGTACGACGACTACATCACACTTCATTTTCTTGAACTGCCTCTGAATGAAATCAATTTCGTGCATTTAAGTGTTGAGTTTAACGATTTTTTATATTTTTGTTGCCATAAGCTCATTTTCAGCAGCAAATATCAATTAAAACCATGTCCCACAAGTCCATTAGGCAAACTCAAACTTATTTCTGCGTGGATTTGCCTTCTTCGAAACTCTGTTCAGCCGACGGAAGAAGTCCCGAGCGGCAAATCCTCCACGTTTTGTTCACGGGAAGTTTCCAGGCAAATTGAAGCTCCGTGAACTGCGACAGTAATTGTAAAAGTTCTTTCATTTGCCCGGCGCTGTCCCCCGTGAGGGGCAGCCGGCACGACTGGTGCAAAATGTAACACGTTTAAGCCCTGTCCTCGCCGTGAAGCTCTTTCGAGAGTGTGTCTACCCAACCCGTCAAGTGATGCTCTGAAATGGACGCGTTCGGTATGAATGTGAACTTAAAAATTAGGTTTTCTTTCCTGCCTTACAACGTAATTGTTATTTTTTCAGTTATCGCGTAAGCTTTCAACTCTTTTTTTGCCTTCAGACTAGAGTCGGACCATTATTCTTCGTAAATGTTGCCGCTACGTTGGGGGTAAAATTTCTGAATTCCTGTAGACTGTGAATTAGCCTGTTTTAGGAAACATTCATTTCCGATCACAATAATGGCTAAGCAATGTCTACAGCAGTGTTACAGTATTTTTTCTGTTGTTACAGATACTGTTCAAAAGTTAACTAATATATTTATCTGAGCGATTTGATTTTACATTCAAGACGAAACTTCATTTGGATGAATTATTCCTAATAATGAAAATTCCAAATTCGAGTTTAAAATTATGATTCGTGATATCAAGCATTCCCAAAGCTACAACTTCAGCAAGTCATAACTTTTTTCGTGGTGAGTTAAATTTCTGAAAGTCTTAACAGTAACTTTTCTAAAGTATTTCCATTTCCTAAAAGCTCGAACTCGTAATGTTAGAGAGATACCTCAGGGGCTGTGTCGTTCATTTCTAAATGAGCTCTCACTGTGACTCCATCGTCGTCATGCGCAATTTCCATAATCTCCTGAGGAAGAAAAGACGTCATTCGATCTATAAAAACGTTCGAGACGACCACCAAAGCCTGACATTCAACGTGATGATCTCGGCCTTCAGAGAAGTCAGGGACCTCCGCCTGGAGGCCAGTCTAACCTACTCTGAACTCCTGGATCATTACGTGAAATGTCAGACTTTGGTATTTGTTTTAAACGTTTATGTAGATGGCGTGGCCGTGGTAAATATGATTAGCAGCTTCCGTAGAGTTATAACACATCTCGGCAGCCTTAGAGCAGGTAGAATGCGTTCGATGCTTTTCTCGCATGAAGACAAGCTTAGAGGCAGACGAGATTCATTTAAATTCATTGATCAACAGCTGAAAAATTTGTATTTTTTTTGTTTCGTTCCGTATTGCCACTTTTTGTGCAGTAAATAAAATATTTCGTTATGAAATGACTGGTAGCTTAAAATTTTTATGAGTTCACGGTAAGTACATTTATGTTAGAATTACCCCTTTTTATATTCAATTTTAGTCTTATATTCTTGACACATGTATATGTACTAATAAAACCACCTGTGATGTAGTAATTAAATCCAGTTTCTGACTCATGTCGATACACATGCACTCATGTACGTGTATCGACATTACCGTCTGTTGTGTTGTAATTTAATTCAATTTCTTCACCTTGTTTTTGACACATTCGTCAAAAAATACATATTTCTTCAACACATGAAAAAAGTATCACAAGGTGCCCATTTATAACGTTGTATACATTTTACTACGAACACCCTGAGGCTCCCTGCGTGAGACTTGCGCCTTTTGTAATGACTGCAGTGGTAGGGGTGTTCTGCTCAGCTTGAAGATAAGCACTAAATTAATGTATTCAGGAACAGAGCTCCTGTGGAAATGAAAAAAGTTCTTCAATTTAGGACTGAGGCCTAAAAACTCTGATTTACTTTCAAACTTTTTTCCAGAAATGCGGTAAGTCTGGCCCCCATCACGCCCTTTCTGTGGGGGCAAAGCTCGCCGGATTTAGGAGCAGATGTAAATTAATTACCTCACTTAAACTTACGTCACTTACTTACTTGCTTCCCTTGAATTCAGTAACAGATGTAAATTACTTGTGACACTTAAACAGAAATACTCCTTCGATTTGTTTTGATCAAATCCGGCCACAGTATCCCAAATAATATGACATTTTTTTGAGTCAAAACAGTTCCCTTCGACATCGCTCAACTCGACAAAATCTCCCTCAAAAACTCTCGGTTCACGGTCAGAGATAAAATTAAATATAGTAAATGACACTTGAAAGCTGTAGAATTCGATAATATGAATTATGATGTCCTGACTACATGACGTCCTAAAAATTCATGCTGAAAACCACACGAAGGTATTTTTCCACAAAATTCGCATTTTCGTGCAAAACGTTTGTGGAATATTCGTTCATGTTCAAACCGACTTTCCTCATTTATGCAACAATGTCAGTAACCTCCACTGTTTTCATTGGACAGAAATAAAATTATGGTATTAATGAATGTGAGATTAATCTATCCCTTATATTAATATAAAATTGATCTATATCTATGGTGAATTTAAGATTCACTCATTAACAAATCTGAGTTACCCATTGGAAAACTCGTAGAAACGGGGTTTAAATTTGACTGCTCCTTATAAAGCAAGATTCACTTCGTTAAAAGGCCTTAAAACAGAAACGAGATGATACAAGACCACTGCTCTCAGAGAATATGTTGACAACGGACGTATTTGCAGCCAGCGTGTACGACCAAAACCGTCCAGCGCCAGCGTAAGTGACCCAGAAAGCTTTCTAATTGACACAAACGGCCTCGACGGCGGCGGAGTGCAACGGCAACGCGCCGTGATTGCTTCAAGGCACACGCGGCTTTCCAAAGCACTTCGTAACATCACCAACCTGAAATTTATTGCGCTGCTGTCTTTCGTGCCTTGAACTCGGACGTGTGAAAGGTATAAAGTGGACGACGTGAAGTGCAATTCTGGGCACGGCACTTTGCGGAATATGGAATCATGATGTGGAAATGGGTATGTAGAAGTGGGTATTCATTATGGTGTAAGATTTGTGTGGGAGGAAGTGGGAACTGAAGACAAAATGTACTTGATTGTGAAAAAAAGAATGGAAATCGGACAAATTCCTGACAAGGATGAATCTAGAGAGATTCTGCCTTTCAAGTTTTAGGATTTGCGCTTGACAATATTTTGTAGACAATATACTGTTCAAACAATATTCTGTTCTTCAGACGGTAATTCAAACAGTATACACAGCAGGTAGTTCAAATAAGCCTGAAAATGTAATCGCAGATAAGAAAACTACAACCTAAAAAAGCCATCAAAAAAAGAGGTTAATACTCCTATGAAGATTTTAGACACTCAAACAAAACGGTAATGTCAAGCACGCGAGGCATTAAAATAACGGAAAACCTAACGCATGTTTGACTGAAAAAAACTCATGACTCTTGTCTGTTAGAGATAGAAAGGAATTATCATAACGAGATAGAGTAGCATGGACGGTTCAGTTCAGGCCAATTGCTCTGTAAATAACAGGCTGCTGAACAGATATTTTATCTGCCAAAATTTTTCTTGAGTTTACCTTGAGGATAACTCGGACTGCGAAGAGCGCGTCGCTTCGCACATGATTTTCCAACACTGCTATGAAATTCTCGAGACCAGCGGTCCAGATTGCAGCGTGGGTAACACAGCTGGTCAGTCAAACACACAACGTCGTCACGACTATCCACATGACCAAGAGCAATGAATTACAGCAGTCAAAACGGAACCTCTTCAGTTACAAAATGAATATCGTCCTCGCTACCTCGTCGACAGCTTACGCAGATTGCTGGATTCCGGGAAGGTTTGATATCAGAGGAAATCATTTTTGGATCATCTAGAACTCGTACCGCGAACATGATTCCATGTCATACCATGTGCGAGTATGTGTATTCCTGTAGTGAGGACTCCATGAGGCTTGTAGGTATTCACGTGTTTGTACACAGGAGGGACACATCATGTGTGAAAATGAAATCAACAATGATAATAATTGCATCATTGATGGATTTTCAGCTCACTGCATCGTTAATTGTAACACTCGCACAAATTCGTTAGCTCGAATGAAACTCTGGCAAAACATGCTCTCACAAACCTGAGAGATTTTTTTTATCAAATTTGTAAAATTAAATCATACGTATTTTTCGCAAATTTGTTTTGTCTGTGTTGATTGGTAATGTACTTGTCAAGCAATCCATTATTATCAAGATAGAATAACACCTTTTATCAGAAAACAAGAATTTCTAAAGTACGATGAACAAAAAGCTCATCTGGCATATCTTCAAAAGGGTCTTCAAGTTAAGCTTGGAACTGCATTTCAAAAATTCTCCTTATACAGAGCCTCAAAACAAAAAATTTGAGCAGCAGCAATCCATTTTCGTTCGTCTTTTTCGACTCTGGTGAACGGATATCAGAAAATCAAATCCCTTGACATGGGCTGACAAGAACAAGCGTTACAGGTGCCGGAAAATGGAATATGCATGTGACGCGCGAGCTGAGAGCAAGCAAAGTCAATATTTCAGTCAGTTCTGCGGATCACGCCCGTATGGAACAGCTCGTTCATGCTGAGCCGTCCGCATTAATGTGTTCCGCATAATCGGGGTAAATTGGGGCTAGAATTTCCCCTTGAACGACCCTTCTCTTGCAAATATTGAACCGTAAAATGTATTGATAACTGCATGATAAAGTTCCTGGTATGACTGATATTCTAGAAAAATAGTGAAAAGCGTCTGAGTAACAGCGATGCGTTGGTTTAATTAATTCACAAACTCAGAAGCGAATTAATCTGGAAACATTCTTCTTTTTGACTGAATTAACCAAATCAGTGACTGATGTGCTATACCCATATGAGGAACGAAAATTAGTAAAGGATATATTATTCCAGCTCCAGCCTCAACTGGTGATTTATTGAGATAAAATTTACTCTAAAGCTAAAATAACAAGACAATGTCCATAAATCGCATTATAGAGAGCAGTCAAGATGCCACATTACAATTCCACCACAGTCAGCGTGCAAAAAATTCACTGAGTAAATGGAACCCCGACGCTGGTCAATAAACAGCCTTTTGACGTACAATTCAAATCCAGTCGGGTAATAAAGCACATTAATATCTCAATTTTTCAACCGTTTGTCAACCTATAAGAGGACAATGTCAGTTTCATTTTGCCATCTCGACCAATGAGAGAGCGGCACGAGGTGCTGCTCTCAAAAGCGATCAGTTAACCGCCATGCATACGACTCAAGCACCTGCATTAAGGCCTAAAATTAAACATGAAGAATGCCTCGTGAGCCTCTTTAAGACCGGCGATAAACGGCGTCTGATGAACGCCTTTATCATTTTCCTGGAGCTTCATGGGGCCAGACCTCCGTCCTCGCTGCTGGTGTTGCATTCAGATGAAAACCATAGCGCGACTTGATGGATGGAACGCCGTCTAATGGCTAAGAATTTTGCAAGAGTATGGGAGAGTTTCCATTTCCACTGCTCGAGGGAAATGGAGAATGGGGATGATATGGGCGCACCAAATTACTGTTAATCTTTTTAAGCTATTTTTGCTGGAAGATGCCACTAAACGATAATAAATGTTAAAAGTAAATCGTCATGGCTAGCTAACGTAAGTGTGTTGTATGTGTATTGTTAGACACATTTCTGAGACTTGTAGCAGGACGATGCACATGCACTTATGTACATAAGTCGGAGACAGTGAGCCATCTGTGACAACATTCGAAAGTCTACGGAATTTAATTCGAACATTTAAGTTACTCTGCCGATTAATTCCACTGTTTTCATAGATACATTTTTGTACGGACCGATGGAAACCGGTAATAACTAAATAAAAGTTTATTTTTTAAATTTTTCTACCATGTTCATCTAACTAAGCATAATTTGTTATTTCAGGTTTTACACGTCAACGCGGCTTTAGACAGACACCTGATGAGCTCATCATTGTGATACTGAACTAAACATCAATCTTTTAATTCAAAATGAATCTTTGTTGCATTGAATGCATTCGAATTATTGTTCTGCTTGAAATTCCGTAACCACTCACACCGTCGCACGGCTCCTGGCACGAAGTCACAGTCTCGTGAATAGAAAATTATTTTCAGTTTCTTTAGCACCAGTTTCCGAGGTAGCCCACGGTCAAGAAATCCAATATTTTATCGCTAGTACTACTAACTGGATGATAACAGGCACACAAATCTAATCCTGCTGGTATAGAGACAACATCAGACATCTGATGCTGGGCCTGATTACTTTACGCTAAATACTCGTAAATCCCTCACGCACCTGACGTTCATCTGTCCGATTAGACCAAAAAAACAGTCATCGAAAGCCTACTTCCGCCGCTACACCAACTGCATTAATGAAATTTTCGCATCTACATACTCAATTGCCTTAGGTCAGTCACAAGTCACAAGGTTTATCATGGGCTAATTTGCTGTATAGGAGTCTGCGACTTCTCGTAACACGGGTAACTCGTCGGTGCGGTTAGCGTTAAGTGGAAAATACGATGGTGTTCAATATTTTATTACTAAGTAGGAGGGAATGTACTCAGTGCCCTCATATAATATTTCATGACTGGAATAAATGTGGACATACATGAAACTTTCTAGAAAAATCGTAAATGAAGCAAATTGCAGGGAAGTACAACACATGTATATACCTTTTTATAGTCAAATAATGGAAACGCTGTGGTAGAGAAATGGGTTAGTTTTTCTCCTGCCTGGTGATATATAATTCATTAATATAAAACTACAGTCGTAAGTTTTGTAAATTTTACGTCCGGATATACTTAGCATCCATAAAGATGTGTAAAGGCTCCAACAACGCGTTACTGATGCAATTTTTCAGTTCGAGAAAATGATGTGAATCTTGTGTTCATCAACATGCGAACAGCTGCTGATATTTTACAGCACTGACCTAATTCATGGTTCTTCCTAGCGCTTCACGCGTCAGACGATGTAAACATACTAAGTTATTCTGCGTATCATGCAGGCGAGGGCTGAGATTTTCTCCGAAATGAGAACGCATGAGGAATTATTTCTATTTCTTAGCACCATCTTCCTGACGAATTTGCATGCCACTTCGACAGAGGGTCGAACTTCTCAAATTTCTAATCATAAATTGCGTGCATTAAATTTTAGTGTCTAATGGTAAACGTGACCAGATCCAAACACTCGACTAGCGAGCTTCATTGCCTGAATGGTTGGCTGAAATGAGATTTTAGATCATTTTTTGTCGGTTAACGATCCATATTCACTCAGGAGTTGAGGTATTCCACTGACAGGTTTTGAAAGTTTAAAGTAGTACTTCACGATCACAACGCGATCTTCAAAATCAAAGAGAAGCCATTTCAAATCTCGCAAAAAGTTTAATGATCATAAGTGGGCCAAGTTACCCAGCGAGAGGTCAGGAACGCTCGGCGGCCGAGTTAGGAAAAGTTAGTGTCAAGTTAGAGGCTCTTAAAGAATGACAAAACTCAGCCTCTAAGTTAGGTGGGGCACCGGCTCACTCACATAAAGAACTGAATCTCCATCATAGCATTGCGACGAGCTAAAGCTTTGAGAAGGTAGCCCTTGTTAGAACTGGTTAACCTCAGTTTAGACTTTCTCGTTCCCTTTTTTACGAGAACGATGTTCCCCAATAGAACCATCAAATTATACCTCCCCCATTGGGGCTCAAATTACATCGCATTAATCTACCGTAGGATTCTGGGACACTTCCCCTTTTGGGGTTAGAGTTTTTCTCTGCCGAATAGAAAGGTGTAAGACATCTCACCTGTCCGGGACTGGAATTTCACCCCACACCCACTGGATGGAACTGGGACATCTCACCCCTGGGGGACTAGAATTCACCGCCCCCCCCCCTCTCCCCTTCAGGATGTTTATGGAAATCCTTCCTACGGAGGCTTCCTTCAAGTGCTCGAGTTACTGCCTGCCTGCGTCAACCAGGCAAGAAATGAAGATTTTCAGAATCTGGAATGAAAATCCACACAGGTTTGGATCTTCAACTGTAATGTCTGGAAATAGCCAGCACCGATTTTACCTATTGAAAATATTTTAAAAATTTTGGAGCTGTTCTTTGTTCTCTGAACTCTGTTTAATTAAAGTTAAAATCTGCTGGTGAATGTAAAACTGGTTATTGTTCGCTGCTCGGTCATTGCCTATTGTGTTAAATGTAATTCCTCAAACTGCATCCGATGTAATTCAATAGTGAAAAGCACATATACTCGTTTATTTAAAACAAAACAAAAACTTCGAGCTGCTAGGAGCTTTTAATGCATTGTTTAAACATTTAGGATTTTCGAGCTTCCCGCTTTGACGAACAAAAATTGAGCCCTGGACTTATTTTGCACACCGGAGTTGTGTCTCGTGTAAAGAGATTAGAAAACTCACAAAATTTCTTCGTAGTATACATTAAGATCAACATCGGAGACGTTCATAAATCCCTTTAATTCCCTTGAAATCTCCTTAACTCTCTCTAATTTAACTAATGCTCAGCTTTGAGGTTCTATTCGATCAAAATGTTTACGAAGCAAATACTGGTTCTGCTGCTGCTCGTTTATGTTTATCTCCGAAATCCCAGTGAGTCTTGGGACTCTTAACTTGAATCGTGATACCACGTTCCAACGAGCAATAGGTTTCTGATGCTAGGTCATTAGAGCGTCACGTTGAATAGAAAATTATGACATGCGTATTCTTACCCCGTTTGTGCACACTTCTAGCGTAGGCGAGTTCATTTTTCTGGTGAAACAGGGCGTGACTTTACAGAAGTGGAAGAATCTCAGACGTGCCGCTTTTGAAAACCCGCTTGGTAGTGTACTGTATTTAGCTTGAAGCTTTTGGTCTCGGCTTATCTTTAAATATGAATTGAACCATGAGCAGCCATAAAAATGGGGGGGAGATCTCCTTTGCTCTCCCGCTACTGAACTTAAGACAGCTGGCTTTGGAATGCGTGATGACGCGTTCTCTGAAAATTACTATGATGAACTATATTTATTGATTGTGCAGCATACATACTGTATTTAATTTTAGTGGAAATACGCTTGCAAATACAAAGCAGGTATTTGTGCCGGTGTCGGTACTCGCTCATTGCGTCAAATTTTATTCCCCAAAGTATATCTATAACGTTGAAAGAACGATCGAATACAATGTATTTCGATACTGAATATTTCATTTTGTACAATAAGTTGCCCGATTCTTTTCTGTTCAGTTTGTTTTGGATCTTGAACAAAATAAACCTCAGGAAATATTGGCAGACTGTCTATAGAGGCAGTCCTCGATATATGCCCCACTCGTTCTACAGGCCTGATTTGACTCGCCATCAAAATTTCTAGGCATTTGCAATACGAATCGTTGACTTGCACACCTTGAAAACATAAAACGAAACATTTGAACGAAATTTAATTATTTGGCTTCAGATAATGGCTTCAGCAGCAGCCGAAACGTTCAGGTTTATGCAGTGACTGTGAAACAGTAATAATTTTTTTTTAAAGTATTGTCTTCGCTATCCCTCTGATAGCAAGTGCATAGGGAAACTGCCTGCGTATCAAAATGGGGAGTCACACGAGGTATCGTAGGATGGATAACAAGTGGACGTCAGCGGCGAACTGTGAGATGTTCAGCTATCCAAAACGTCAAGTAAAACAAAAAAAAAAGATTTTGAACAGCGGAAGCTTACTGCTTTCTATCTCAGCATACGGTCAGTTTGGCGATGCTTTTCACGGAACGCATATTCCAGGAGCGTCACCACACGACTTCCATCAGTCTGGAGAATAAATGAAAAAATTTCACCTCGCATCGCAGGTTTCCAGAAAATTGTTTTCCTTGATTGCGCTCTGACAGGCTTCACTAGCCTTCCTATTCCCTGGAAATAAAGGATTTATTTCCATGCAGCAGCTGCTTCTGGACCGTGGTCTCTTTAACGTGTGTTTCGACATAGACGCTCGCACCACAGAGCTGCTGTGGAGGCTCGGTAGGTAACCGCCGCTAAGCGCGAAACCTCGCGTAACGATCGACGTTTATGCACCCGAATGTTTGAAATTTATGTCTCTTTTAGTCCTCTAGTAAGAAAAAATGAAGTGCTGCGCTGCCACGGAAATAAAGCGTCGCGGAAAGCCAACATTTTGCAATATTTTCGAGCGAAAAAAAAGACCTTACGCTGGTTTCAAGATACTCGTAAACAAGAAACTGTAGCAGAAAAACGACCGAAAATAACCCAGAGAGAAGTATGCCCTTAGGAACTCGATGGCTTCTGTTAAAATGAAAATAATCAAAATATTCCTTCTTGGTTTATGAGTTTACTTAAAAGTGTAAAGAAAAATTAGTGACTAGATAATTTTACTTTAAAGAGAGGATTTTGACCACAAGCGGTAAACAAAGTATCAAGTTTTCATTAAAAACATTTATAATTCCCGTAAAAAAATACATCTGACAGAAATTTATTCAGGTAAGAAAGGATAAAAACAATTAAGAAAATATGACTACAAACGAACAAAACCAAACCGTGTAGTACCCCCGCTTTTCGTATAAAGATCAGTGTCAAAAAGCACCCAGTTTTCCTGTGGAGTATATGCCCAAATATGGACTGAATTTTTGTAAGGGAACACGGATAAATTTGAAGAAATTTCTGAAGATCCCCCCCTATTCATTTTTCGACGTCGCTGTCGAGGCCCGAATTACAATCCTGATGACACGAGAGGCGGATGAAAAACTGGCATTTCATCTGAGCCAAAAGCTGCCGCGAGTACCGAACTGCCTGAATAATTTAGGAGTAAAATCAATAAATGTTAAATGTTTCACTTAAGTGATATACAATACCACATTCAGCATTACAACTCTCTTTAAAGTAAAATTTTGTATTGTTAACACAGCAATGAAAAAAGTGTGCCTAGAACATGAAAATTGATCTTTTTCAGAAGTTATCTGAGGCAGGAACTTTGCGAGAATAAAATTTGAAAAATTAACGAATGGTATTTTCTGTTCTTATATAACAATCCTTCTTGAACTAGTATCTACACAACAACAATAACACAATTCCACTCTTGTTTGGATAACATAATTCATTATCGAACATGTAAAACCGAAGCCATGAAAACAATTTTCCTATTTTCATCAATCATCTTTGAAACACCCCACCGTTCCCGAACTAAACTCAGTGTGATTTATAAACAAATTCCCTGCGTACGCTTCGGAGAATTCAATTCCCTTGAAGATGCCATTCCAGATTGCACTGGAGATTCCCAGGCCAAGATGGATGAGGAAGCAGACTGAAGGAGTTAAATGTAATGAAAATTTACGACCAAAATTCCCCCCATTGTTCGCACGCACATCGCATGTCACATGCAAGAGAGAGTATGAAGATGCCTGTTTTCAAACACTTTTTGAATTAAAATATTGAAATCGTTTAATCAAACATGCACTTGTGCCCTTGACAAGCAATGTAAAAATCCATTAATGGACTGAAATCAGTGAGAGAGAATGGACTTCAAGACGGAATTCAAAGGTTACGTGTATCAGTACTTGAATGATATACTAATAAAAACACATGCGACTTCTTCGAAAGGCTTCCGCGAGTGGCCTACGGTTAAAGTAAGCTGTCATGGAGTCAGAGAACCAAGTTTCCAATTTTCTCGTTTAATTACGGTACGTCAGATTTTGAAAATGATCGAAGAAAGAAACCCACGACGGACACCGGTATATAAGCGCTGCCACGCACCGCGCAGGTTCTCGCGTTAGGCCTGCAGTACCACCGACAGCGCTGGGACGGCTCAGATAAATCTCGATCTGAGGACCCTCATCAAGGGAGCACAGGTCTAGTTGTAAAATTCGTGTATAATTGGCTTTTTGAAGTAACTGTTTTTAATCTTCTTCAGTAGAAGTTGTTGTGCTCAAGTGATTTTAAAATTTTCTAACAGGTTCCTCAATTGGCGAGCCTCGTAATTTTTTAAGAAGTTCCTCAATTGACGGGCCCCATAATTATCGCACAAGTTCCTCAATTGACTAGTCTCATAATTTTCTAACAAGTTCCTCATTTGACTGGCCTGGTGCAATTCATGATATGTATCCTTGAAACTTCATGTTTCTACTCGTATCTATTTAGGACAAAAGTTACGAAACATTGTGCAAGGTTATCATAGAAAAAATAATCCCGAAGGCTGAACATTGGTGTCAAAGCATTCTAATGCTTCAAACTTAAATCGCAGACGAACAATAATGTGGAGAAATAAAAGGAACGTAAGATAAATTGAATGTGTTATTCTTTGTTGTATCATCGCTAAATATGTCCGTGCCCTTGAGTGCGTCCTTCGATACTGATTCTCAACGTATTTATATGAAGAAAATACGTATTTATGCTTAGAATTGGTCCCAGTAAATGCAGTCAGAGTAAATATTACCCAAGCAAACACAGCTAGCTCAACACGGGCAAGATTTCCTCAGCTTTTTGCCCTCCAGGAGTTCTGTTCAAACGCGCGAGCTGAAAGAGCTGCACCCGCAAACAGAATCGTAATCACGTCCATTGGAGTGCAGCAAATTCAGCGGTCCACGGCACAGTTTTACGTTACAATTTAAACACTCGGTCGAGTGGAGTTGTGCAATAAGCATTGATTGGGAATTTTTCAATAATCCAATCTGATCAGGTCTCTCCAGTTCCAAGCGATCTGCGCTTTAAGATCGTTCCAGCTTTCTACAGCTTCCAGGTGCAAGAATGTTATTTTTCGTTTCCCTTCCTAATTTTCATTCCAGATTATAACACATGGAAGATAGAAGCATTACATGCGTATGACAAAAACAGCAAAATGCACATAGTGCCTACGTCGCAACGAAAGTTCACAATTGCTCTTTATTGTGACAGAATACTTTTCTTCGCCCAGAGTACAGAGGTACTGAGTCGTTCCATGGTGTTTAAACAACCTCGGTGATTAGAAGCAAGCAAATAATTTTCAAACATAAGTATATCTTCACTCTCGCTTGGAAAGGTTTCAGTTGTTACTGTAATCTCAAAACTCGTTTGAAACGTCATACGATACTCGTATTGGTGCCTTTCCTGCTACAGCGATAGCTTACATGTTCTTCAGTGCTCAACATAGCACTGCAGTTCTTCTGTTCAGTTTAGAGTTTGATATTTCCTTGATATTTATTCTTAGTCTTTCAATTTCGTTCGAATACCACAGTGAGTTGTTAGCCCCATCATGCAAAACGAAATCCTATTATGAAAATTATGCTGGATGAGTTTGCCGGGGACCCCATAGAAGAAGCTTCAACGTTTGCAACGTTATCCTTGACTGTGATGGAACCTTCCTACGCATTGGGTGCGAACAGCCTTCGTATAATAACAGTTAGCGGCGAGTGGGCTCAGTAAATGAATAATCAGCGTCAATTAGAGGACAATTAGCTGGTCGTCGAGGCTATTAGCAGTTAGATTATCGACTAATTCAATTAGAGAGAAGTGCAGCTGTGCAGGGCTAGGAATTAAGTAGTCGTATAACGAGGGGATGTTCAGAGAACCGGATTATCGGGCCAGGAGTGGCTGCCCTTCTTGAGCGAATTCAGGGAAATTCGGCAGCTTTTACGTTTTCGATTGGAAGTGAATGTTGTGTTAAAAATTCATATGCGCTAAAGGTGCGATGGTGAACGCTGATAGCATTGTTGACAATGAGCTCTAGCGATGATTGAGAAAATTATGTTTCACCTTTGAGTAATAGTTCGCAGATAAAATGGAGAAGGCTCATCGCATATCTCATTAATACAGCACTTCAATTTTTTTCATCTATTTACACGTAACTTGAAGCTTATCAGTGAAGAAAGGTTTTTATTGAAGTAAATAAGATATCGTGATTCTGCAGGATTTTTTTCTACCTTCCTCCGTTCCTGTTGAACTGCTTCACTAATTTATCAACTAGATTATTAAACAGTTTAATTCCATGCCCTGTATCAGAGCAATACGTCTGCCAAGCGTACAATTCCGCTCTATGTTGAGACAGTAGGTCTCTCAAGCTTAGGCCTGCGAAATGAAAATCCATTGCAAAGTAATACCGCGGCTTCAGGTTTAAAATACAGCCTCTCCCCTGCTGGAGGATCTGCCTAAATTGAAAAGACGAGATTGATGTCACTCGCAAATCAATTCAGACGGCGTTACCCGTCCGCTCTCCCAGAGCTGATCTTATAAGCGAGGGCTGCTGTGGCTGCACTACATCCTGGCTGGTCCGTGAAGCTCTCCACAAACTCGTACAAACTTTAAACTCGTTTTAACGTTGATACCTTCTTTAAGGCCCCTTTAGATAAAAGGAAGTCGGCGGACTCCAAATTTTTACTGAACATTAGAAATCTTGTATAAATTTAAAGAATTGTATCCTGCATTTTCGGCTCATGAAAGTTGTATTGTGTGAAAGAAAGGTGTAGTCAACCAGGAACTTGTGCAGAAAGCTTCATCAAAAGGAGCATCTCACTATATAAAAATTAATTTCAAATGCTATCTGGGTCAAGAAATTAGCATTAAAAATCTATCCGCCATGAAAAGTCGGAAATTATGTAATGGGTATTACCGTAGCAGTGGCGGAAATTCGATCGAAACAAACTTAAAAAGAGCAAACTTAGGCGACGGGCACTGCTGGACAATGGGTACGAACGAGTGAACGTGGGCTCAACAAGACTCTAATGTAGAAATAAAAGGAATTTTTCATAATCAGCTGCTCATCTCGCCCCTTCGTCGAAAGTCTACTCTTACAGCCACAAAACTGCCGCGTGTTACGAGTAAAATACTCGAATATCTTCCTTAGTGACTCATCGCATCTATGGAGCTCGAACGAGTCTTATGATTTTAAAGAAAATTCTTTAGTAACAATCGAACGGCAACGCTTTAACTTTTGGCAGCCTGAAATGAAATATCTTTGAAAATCTTCTTCGTTCTAATATTACTCGTAAGTAAGTACAAAGCCGCTACATTTAGAGTATTGGTAAGGGTTCATGAGAGCACGTTGTGAACGTGCTGATCGTTGCTTTTAAAATGCTTTAGAAACGAGACCAAAACTTGCCGTCGAATAAAGAATGTCTAAGAGAATGTTAATATAGCGTGATCTTTTTGTATGATGTCCGCATGACGTTGCACTTTTCTCTTGTACATTCGCGTATCTAAAGTTAGGACACTGAAGTTTAAAATCATAAGCGTTCATGTATTCCAAAGGGCGCTTGATAAGGTCCGTCCGAACTATGGTTTGTTAGTCGCAAAATTACGAAATGTCCTTGATTTACTGCAGCACTCTGCGCTCATTGTTTAGGCAACCATAAGAATGCCAAGCGCTTCCCCTGGCGTGAGAAATATTTCTGTCAGGCAAAGCCCATGTTTAATTTTGAGGCAGTAAATTCTAGGGGCTAAGTAGCTCGGTTTTGACGTCGCGGACTATAAATGAGTCTTGCTGGATTGCGCCCGAGGCTTCTTTTCAAAGTCTGATGCATAAATTGAGGGGCTTAAAAGCAGCCCGTCACTCGATGCTTCCTCTTCTCGTGATGCAAATTGAAAAGGAAGGAAGTCCATCGCGGTGTCGCTACAAACGTCCAATAGCATGCATTCATTTTTCAGGTTAAAAGAGGCCCCGTTGCGCTCGGTTTAGGATTGTTTCGGTAATGCAAGTTACTATTTTCTTATTATTTTTAAAACTCGTGATGCTGATCCCAGTTTTAAAGGAAATTTGATGCACGCATATTACGAACGTGTTTCCCTTTTCCGCTCTGAAGCGTTGAAGAAATAACTGAATTTTGGTCCTCCAGGAACTATTATGAAATTCACGTACTCGTGCACTAAAGACTCCAAGGCTGCAATTCCTCCTTTACCACTATACCACTCCAAAAAAGTATGAAGCTGTATCTTAATGAATATCAAAATGAGGATATACTGTATTTACATCATGGGTGTCATCACGAAATCTGTGCGAACGATCACCTTCATATGGACAGACTGGAAGTGATAGAAGAATACGAACTCCGTTTCTAGAGCAATTAAAGATGGTTTTATTCTGAAGGCATGAGCCATGGAATACTACTAAGCCATTAACATCTGTTTCCTATGCACTCGTTAGTTTCATGGAAACCAAGGTTACGTAAAAGCGAGCCAGAGAATATTCTCCTGATTAATCCATGAATTTTATGGCACCAACTTGCGAAAACCAATCGGGACATCAAAGCAAAGTTTCACAACCGCTGGCTCGCCAACTATTGCAATATCAGGCAACGAAGAACGCAAGTAATGTACCCTGGGTTGAATTACATGAGAGTTTTCATTCAAAAAGGGGCTAATAACACGGAAAGGTGGCGCTCGAGTTCATTCTTTACCGTGGTATCGTTGTCATTCCTTAAAATGCGAGTTTTTTCTCTGAGATTCATTGCTCAACCACAGCTCGAAAGATCGCGGCCTCCGCTCACTCGAGTCCTCTAACGAACTTGTAATTCGACCTGCTGCAACATCGGGATGGCGCGGCGTTTTAAAAAGCACCACTGCGAAACTTTGCACATAGTTGCAAATGAAAATTACTTGACCACTTATTTTTCGTGAGGTGTTGTACAGGGTGGAGCAAAAGTCACTTCACCATTTTGAACATTCATTACACAACTAATATAGCTATAAAACTAGGTTAAATATTAAATTAAAGAAAAAAATTTGAAGTTTTGTTATTTAGAATGATACCTTTTAAATCCTCTCCATTATTATTTAAACACATTCGTATTCTACGTAGAGTATTTTTTATGACTTTTGAAAAATATCTGGAGTTATTCTGTTGATTTGTTCGATAATGTTGTTTCTTACCTCATTGCGAGTGTTAGGCTCATTGATGTAAATCTTTCCTTTAAGGTATTACCGTATGAAAAAATCTACAGAGTTAAATCAGGAGACAGTGGTCGCAGTGGAACGTCACCAAAACGTGAAATTAAAAGACAATGGAAGGCAGCTCTAAGCATTGCCATTTTTTCTCTAGATGTATGAGGTGTCGCCCCATCTTGTGGGAAACACAAATTCTGCACGTCCGAATCTTTCAGTAGGGGCAATTCTGCCCGTATCATTTGTCTTCGGTTGTCTTCTTTCAATGTCACGGTTGCAGCATCAACATCCTCGAAGAAGTATAGACCAATTATTTTTGTACTCATCTCGTTATGCTACACCTGGCGGTAACCTTCTGTGTATGAATTGGTTGCTCATGGATTATCCTAGACATTTCATCAGACTAGAATAGGCAGTTATATTTATTAACATGCCCACGGATATGGAAATGGACCTCATTAGACATGATTAGGTGTGGGTTAAATGCCTCATCCTTCGTCGGTTTTAGAAATACGCGTGTGAAGTCCTTTCATTGCTTATGGTCTGCAAACTTTTACAAATGTGTTACTTGAATTTTATATGGAAACAGTTTTAAATCTTTTGTTAGGATGCCTTACAGTGATCTTCGTTCGTAAAATTCTAAGTTGACTGGAACGTTACTAAGTCGACGTTTTAATCTGCTGCAACACTCAATGAAACACGTTAGCTTACATATGAATTTCGTACCAACCTCGGTCTGCCAGAGCGTTCGTCGTCTGCTGTTGAACTGAAATCTCTGAATTTTGAAATCATTGCAATAATCCAATTTTTGGAAGGGCTTTATTGATTGAATATTCTTACGAAGCCTTTTTTTTACTACGACTAACGATCTATTGCGAGAGAAATAATTTTCCACCATGTTTGCCAGAAGTCCTCGTAGTATTTCGGCATTTTTGGAATATGATAATTGTGTAAATTTCGATATCAAAATATGCCTTCAGCCCATATTGTTGATACACAGGAAAATATTAAGATTTTTTCTCTCATTTCTTATGTAACCCATTTTTATAGCTGTATTAGTTGAAGTGTAATGAATGTTCGAAACAGTGAAGTGGTTTTTGGGCCACCCTGTGTGAAAGCTGGTGCCCTGACGAGAGTTCTTACGCCCCAACGTAAGCACTCTACTTAGAGTCATCGAATTCACGTTCGCTAGTGGAGCGTGCTCAAAATTGTAGTGAAAATGCTTTTTCAGATTGATACCCGAAGAATGAGCATCTTGACCCAATCACTTTCGACAAATCTCCTCAAAAAATTACATTGTAGTCACCAGAAATATTCTAGAAAAGCATACACTTTCCCCTCAAATCCAAAATCCCATCAAACACACGCGTCGCTTCCCACCTCGACGTATCCCACTAAAGACGAAACTAACGACTTCAGTTTTCACTTGGTCTGAAAGAAGAACTTCACAGAAATGGGCCTATGCCGGGCTGAGGCTGTGCCTGTTCGCTTTATTTGCGTCTTGAGTGATGCCGCGGGACCAGCAAGCAACAAAGAGCTTCAATTTGCGCCAAACAAACCAATACTCAAGACTGATGGGAACGACCAGGAGTAATATTCCAGGTATTGAACTGCAGCCCCTTTGGAAAACGCTCCCCGCTCTCATCCACCGAAGTACTGCTATCGCTATATTGCCATCGTTATATCACCTCAGTGATACACATCATCTTCTGGTAAGCTCTCTCAACAAAAAATACGTCACCTGCTGCTAATGTGGTGTAGGACCTTCACGAGCACGAATAATGGCCGCAATTCTGCATGACATTGAGTCCACAAGTGTCCTAATGTTCACTTGGTCGATTTTTAACAACGCTTTCATAAACTGATATCCCGGTGCGGCTACCGTAAGTGGACGATTTTTATGTCGTCTAACTTGTCTTTTTAAGTGATCCCACTAATTTTCTATTGGATTCATATCTGGAGACTTAGCTGGCCAATCTAAATGCCTTACATATCCTGAAAGACAGTCATGCCAATTAATGACAGTCCTAGCCCGATGAACCTGGCAGTTGTCATCCTTGAAAGAAGCTCGAAAAACAATATGTGCCTATTTTTTTATCTGGTAAGCATATTTTGAGGCAAATTGTTGAATAAAGACATCATATTCTCAAATGGGGCAACACCAACCGGACGCACGTATTATTTCTGTTCTTGGACATCTGCAACATCACTCAGTCTAACTTTTCCCTGCGATATAGCTATAATTATGTAAAATTTGGTCCACTCTGGTATTTTTATAAACTGTTTGATAAATTCGTGAATGTGATGAGGAAAAGTTTGATGGGTTATTTACTTTTTTCTATTTTCTGCTTCAAGAGTAGTTTCAAAATTATTTAGAATGAACAAAATAGTACAAAACTCCACTATAAGATGGTTGTGTAGAACCTAGGTTTGGGAAAATCTTCATTCATCAACAGGTTGCGTAACGGTCAGAAATCAACAGGAAAAGTATTGCACGAAATATTGCTCGAAATAGTATATAATGTGATGTAACAAAGCATGGAATTACAACAAACACAACACAGCAAACGTAAATAAAATCGCACATCGTGACACCTCACTGCTCACCTCAACACATATCAAAATTCACCAAAACATTTCGCAACAAAACTTAATTTAAAAAAAAAAGTACGGAACAGATTAATCAAAGCACAACAAATCACAACTGGATTCAGCAAATCGCAGCAAAATAAAATAAAATACAAGAAATTCGTCAAAATTCCACAAAGCGGAACGAAGTACGACAAGCAGAACAAAATACAACACAACAAAATGTAACAAACACAGGAAAGCACAAAAAAGTGCGGCACAGCACAATGGAATACAAACAAATAGAAAAAACAACTACACAATTAAGAGGAACTTAAAAAATAAAAAATATAAAACATACAACTCAACATTTCACATGGCAGGTACACACATTACCTAAGATATTTCACACGTAAAAAAATTGAACTATTTTCTGCACCTAACGTGTTCCCGTGTCTCTGTCATATCTACCTGAGCCTCACACATGCAGCTCGGGCGTGCCTACACCGGATGTGAAAGTGAATGCTTCTGATAACGTTGGATCACATTTTTATTCAATCAAATCCTATAATTGAGCAATTAAAAATGCATCCCTGAGTCGTCTATGAGCTTTTAAAACACATTCGTCTAGAGTAGAGAAAGAACGCTAATGTTTAGGACGCTCTTGTAGAGAGAAGACACTCATGTTCGTCAGTGAGTTTTTGAAGCACATTTCTCTAAAGTAGAGAAAGAACACACATGTTAAATTCATCCATGACATTTTTGAGTGCAATTTATTGCTTCCGTGGCTATAAGAGATCTCTAAGCACTCAGCGCTAGAGTGTAACTTCATCTGACCGAGGAAGCTTAGAAGGTGCTCTCCTCAAATGAGATCGAGTATTGAATTTGACCGACCTGGCGGATAGCGTGTTCTGGAGCTCTCCCGTTGCAAAGCCAAACCTGAGAATGGACACTCATTTTCTCTCTCAAGTGAGTTTTGGTCTCCATAAAAGCGTCACTAGGAGGTAAAACTTTTGACGACTCTCTTGACGCAAAGTGTCGTGGAGACTGCAGCTTTTAAGGGAACTGGAAGACGGCTTCTACTTGGGAGCAGAGGGTCGGAAAGCAAGGATGTGTGATACTTGAGATGGTTGCAAACAATATTGTACGGTAAGCTTGTCGTAATGGCTTTTTAGCAAGATAGGGGCTCATATCTCTCGTTCAAAAATAAGAATGCATTCAAAGTTTCCGTGGCCCAGATAACCTCCATATGATAGATATTTTGATAGTACACCTCAGCTACGTACAGAAAGTAATACAGTAACATCAAGAACACTGTTACCATTCGTGATATTATTTAGAATGATATCAATATAACCAAAATAAAACCATTCGTAGAATATTATTAATTGATTGAAATCGTTCAGGAGACTAATGAGCACTACTTTGGAAATCTTACTCGTAAAACAAAACTGAACAAAATAAATAATGACACGTTTCTTCGAATACAATAGTTCCAGAATGCACAGTGTTTTGCATTATCGTTGCTGCGATTGTGACCGGAACCCTAAACTGATGATGATTTAAAAGAATATACACGGTGTGACCTGATATTTATATCCCCTCTTCTGCAGACATTGACCTAACATCCAGCAGACCAACCTTCCCCAGCATGCCTCTGGCTGGGGTGAAATTGCAAGTCTACGCTCTTATTTTGAGGTATCTTACTAGAAACTCCTTCGTTTGTTTACAATGATCTTTTTTGACAGGGGAGACAGAAAATGTTTCTGTGCTCAAAAAATTTCCCATGCACGTTACCACGCCCAGGCTCTGTTATATAAGTCTCCAGAGAGAGATACTTATTCTTTTTCGAATGTCCTTCGGCGACAATATTTTGGGTTGAAATATTTTTGTCTCCAGACTCGGCATGGAATAAAATATGGCACTTTAAGACAATGTGTGCACATGAAATTGTTTATCGTGTCAGTTGAAAGTTATGAGTTTCTAGAGCCAATTTGAGGTTGTGAGTTTCTAGACTCAGCATGGAATAAAGTATGGTACTTTAGGACAATGTGTGTACGTGAAATCGTTTATGGTGTCAATTGAAGCTGTTGAATTTCATCAACATTTTTACTAGGTGCTGTACAGCGAGCTGCACGGGTGTTGCTATTAACGTATTTTTACGATTCTTTTTCCATACCGGGAAAAATTTGATTGGATACACTAATGTGGAATAGCATGAATAATCTCTGCCCACGCGATCATTTGCGATTGAATACAAACAGAAATATGACAAATTTCAAGCATAGCTTAGACCCCCAATGTCAGAAGCACAATTAATATTACAGATTACGTCCTGAAAATTCCCGGATGAAATGACGGCCGGCATAAACGGGTAAGAAAAGTTTGCAAGAGTAAAAACCATGGACGACTAAGAAAAACATAGGAAATTCAAGAATTGTCATTATACGAGCGGAGTCCTATGGCTTAAAAGTCAGCAGGTAGGAGGAATCGAACAGCACTTCCCGCTTTGTGTTCGGTAAAAATGGCACAAGAAGTCTGGCAAAGACTGTTCGAGTCGTGAGAAAAAGTTGATAAAACTTGCGCTGTCCGACTTTGGAAATTAGGAACTTCGGTTATCGATTTCATCGCTAAAAGTTCTGATGGCTTTAGTTCTTGTAAACAGTGCAATGAAATAATATGCTGAGCACCGTTGCAAACATTGAAATGCTTTCACAGAAGCAGAGGAAATCATAGTTTTTAAATCAATGTTCTCCAGCCTAACGCCAGGCCCACGAGTGATACATTCAACAATTTACAGTACGTACAAGGCTGGACAAAATAATCGAAACATCTTAAAATGCCAAATAAATTAATTCAAAAATAGGGAAGGACCACTTTTTTGATTGATGACAGCTAAAATTCTACTAGGTATGGACTTGTACAAACTTGAATAGTTTCAATGAAAATAGTTGAATTCATTGTTCAGTTATAAAAGTCTCTAGTTTCTGTAGCGATGATTGATGAAGATGTCGACTCATTATTACAATTTTTTAATGTTTCATAAATGTTTAATTATATTGAGATTTAGGGACTCTGGTGGCCAGATATGATGTTCAAATTCACTAAAATATTTCTCATTGCATTCAGTAAGAACTTTCCCAGTGAAAATTGCTGCATCATCTTCTTGAAAGATTGTGTTTCGCTTTCGAAACAGTTCGCAATCATACCATGCACTTGAACGGATAAAATGTTTAAACAGTTTTGCCTATAAATTCTGCCATGAAGAGAAGCCCTTGAGCCAGCGTATTGCTACGATATCGTCTCAGATCATCGCAGATCATTCCTTATGTTTAATTGCTTCAAGAAGGCAGTCTGAGTCAAATACTTCTGACTGTCTCCACACGTATATAGGGCCGGTGGTCGAACATAACGTAAAGAATGACTCATCAGAAGAAAAAAAAACTTTCTTCTACAATTTTAATGACCAATTCCATAAAATTTTGCACAACTCTAAGCGCTTTGTAACATTTGTTTTTGAGAGTAGCGGTTCTTTGATTGCTAAGCTTCCGTAAAATGAGGTTCTGTGTAACTCCTCATGAACAGTTTTTGTGGGAGCTGGGTTCTCGAGGTGGTCACTACGCTTCGCACGCATTTCGAGACCTGTATTTTTGTGATCCTTTTTAAAAATTTGCGCAAGAAATCAACTAACTGAAAGTTTTTTTTTGAAGTTTTGTTTCGACTACGAGGTTTCTCCTTCTTTTTCAAAGGCTGTCATTATTTTCAAGATGTTACTTCATGACACACCATGCACTTCTGCTGTTAACGTTACGATGGTGCCAGTCATGCGAGCACCAACAACCTAACCTCTTTGAAATTCCGATAGCTCTGTTATTGCGATGAACTTTTATTACCCTATCTGATGATATCTGAAAAGAAACGGCAATTTTTGCAAATGTGTTTAGCAACAGTAATAATGGAAAATCATAAAAATAAATAAGATTTTGACAGTTTTACAGCATTTCAAATTTTAAGTGCTTGATGCTAGTTTACACCTTTTTTTAACCCCTGTATCTGTTCTTCTGTTTCTCTATTAAAACTATATTTCTATATACTATATACTTCTGTTCTTTTGCTATATAATAGTTGTAGATATTTTAAAATGACAAAACAATTTTTTCAAATAAACTTGCGTGCTAGAGGGTGTTAAAGAAGAAGTGCTTTCACTTTTGCAAAGCCTATCTCGATCTACTATCGTTGCCACGGAGCTCGAGAAAATGTGCTTGAAGAAGCTAGTATATTGATGATAAAGACGTTTACAACCGGAAAAAATTCACAAGTTTCTGAAAATTTGGTTAGCGTTTTTATACTTAAGTTCATCTTCGTTTAATGTTTTTGTACTTTTAATGAGACATTCAGCCAGACAGCTGCTCCGAAGAAAACTTTTCAAATGTGTGAAAAGAGAATATTACGAAGGACATCAAGTTCACCTTATAAATACACAATCACCAAATGAATTTGCTATGACATTTAGTGCGCTTATTTTTTTTCGTCCTCTCCTCCATGCCTTCACGGAAGAGCTAGTGCAATCTGTAGGTATTGCTTTTTCTAGTGCTAACAAATTTCTGCGACAAAGGTCGAGCTCTGTCATGTGGCGTGCATCCCTGCAGCACCCCCAAGCTGGCGACGTCGATGGGCTGACTCGATTACGGCCTGAGACGAAGTGCTGCAGCCAGCGATGTCAGGAGCCGACAACTGCACCCAAAAAGGCAGGTCTTTTTCCCAAACGATCATCCTTTCTAGGTTCAATGCCTCTTGACATACATATATCCATCTCAATTCGATCTTGTTTTTTTGATAATTTTTTAAAGCTATCGTTATCAATATTAGTCATTTGCTTCACGATGAGGATCATTTGTTTGATTTGTTTCAGAATAAGATGAAAACTTTCCGGGGAGAAAGCACGAAAATATGAGAGCAATAAAGAGAAAGAAAATGATAGATGCTATTTACGAGCATATATTTGTCCTCTCTCTTCGGTGATTACTGTATCAATTTTTATTCTCCTCTGAAAGTGCTATAAAAATGTTCCAAGTGGGTCCATCAGTCCATTTTAATTCATAACAAAGTACTCATATGTTTCTGCCACGAGTTGAATCCAATAGAAAACTCATATAACAGCTATAATAATCATGTTTTTCAACATGACATTCTGACGTGCATCCCTAATTATGTATCAACGCTTCAAATTATAGTTCCTGGTTCTCATTAGTGGAGTGCAAAGCTCATTTACTTTTGCGCCCCAGCTGAAAACGGCATTGAAGGCTTTCATGTTTCGTCAAACTCTTCTGCTCATTTGCATGTAATTGCAAACGCCGTTCCGAAATGGAGTTTTTCCTTAGTTTTTGTGACTGGAATTACCCAGAAAGTACCACACACTGGAACTGTCTTTACTAAATGTAGCCGTGCTCTTACAATTTTTTATTTACTAATCAAAGCCCCCCACCTGCATCCAAATCGTTAAAAACGCAATTTTTATTGCTTTAAAAATTTAAAAACAAATTAAAAACCAATTTTTATAGCGGAAATTATCTTGCATATATTTATCTTACAAATATTGCGGAAATTTATCTTACAAATGCCCCTGCTGAAAGAAAATTCGCCTTCGATGGAGTTCTATGACTGCAACTTTCATCGAGCGAATTCCTTATTCATGAAGGTTCGAATTCACGAGGATTTTTCTGAGACAGCAGAAAGTAATTCCCGCATTTGTGTCCTTCGCTGCTGATTCGCAAAAATCTCGATTGGTACCAGACTCTGATTGACTTATTACTAACATTGGCTACTCGCGACATGAGACGCAGTACTCTGGTAATTGAAAACGCAGCTCTAGGGAGCTTTGTTGACTTCTCACGAATGCTCCAAGATTGGTACTCTGATTTTGAGGCACCCCCAGCGCGCACAATGAGACCGAAAGTTTCGCTACGTTTTTTAGATGCCGGTAATGAAAGCGTTGATGACTGGAATGATGAGTCTGGGCTGCGAAGGACGGAGGTGTGTACAGTGATTTCTACCGTTCGCGGTGAAGTATTTAGATCTGTGAAACCGGATTGCAGTGGAGAAAAAGAGGCGTAGAACCAAGGATTTTCAGTTTAACAGTAACAACTCGTTATTTTATGTAAATACATGCACGCGGGCGTCCTTGTTCGAGGGAAAATTTCTTGAGTTTGATTGCACAAGTACACATTCTGTAAGTCTCTCTCTGTCCCTAGCTGTGCACGCCCACGTCGTCTGACGTGTCGTAAGCGTTCGACATGCGTATCGTAAAAGAGGCTAAAAGTAAGATTGTGAGCTCAGCATCAGAGTACCCACTCGTGCTGGTATGACCCTTTCATCGGTCAAAGATCGGCCAGTTGGAAAGGTGCTATGAATTTACGATATATTTACGTAGTTTTTCAATTCTGATCGACTTTCGTGGAGCCAAGAAGCGTTACGAAGAAATAATGTTACTTTTTCTCGGTATGCGAGTCAGTCCATAAAGTAATTCGGCTTGCATATAAAGTCCTGTCCAGTGCAGTTTTTTAAACTTTTTCGACTCCGCTGGCCCGTCTCTGATTGGATGAAGTTCCAGGCACTGCACACTTTGCCTTAGAGTCCGAGCACATCTTCAAATGCTAGGGAAACAGTCTGAAATTTTGCTGAGTGACTTTAGCGTTCGGTAGCACACGCTCACCTAACAGGCTCGCGACCACTGAGAAATTTACGGTTTCAGCGATGGTATCAAAAATTGAGATTAATGTAGTATCTGATAACGAATACGAGCAGAATTCTCGGCTCATAGCAACGAACTAAAAATACTAATTTCTATGATAAGAAAGCAAAGAATAAGACGAAATAAAAAACTGAAAATCGTGCCCACTTAGTCAGCGTTGACTATGTCAAGATAGTCAAAGTTCAAAGTTCAGTTCAGTAGAAACATTTTTATTTTGTGATTGTCTTTGTTTTTTTATTTCAGAAATGTGTACTTCAGGGCATACAATTCGGTACGAAGTTTACATTACGTATTTTATACTTTCAGATGACATTCACTCATGTTATTATTTTACAAAAACAGCCTGGTCAAACTGTTAAATATACGTTCTTTATGGCAACGATCGTATTTCTTTTTATGAATGAAAACTCATTCATTGTTATTCAGATGAAACCTTGCTCTAGAAGTCAAGTGGCCGCACGTAAAGTCAGTTCCGGATTTACTGCGCTGTAAAGTGCAGACTGTGCAAGCCTCTCACCTGAGACCGGCCTCTGCCGCTCGGTCGGCCTGGCACCTCCTCGCATATCGAGGGCCGCCACAATGCTGAGGCACTCGAACGAGAGCTCAAATTGAATAATTTTGTGTGCTTTTAGCTGAGGCCTGCGGCTCCTTCCCGGTAGATAAAAAAATTGGACGTCTTTGTAAAGAAATTCTGCTTGTTTTGAATGTTCTATTGTGTACGATGGCGATTTACCATGAAATCATAAGCTGAATGTTCACGTTCTCACCCTGTAGAAGGACCACTGTCGGGAATTCTTTGAGTTTTTAGTTCACGTTGCATCCTCTTAAATTCTTATTGTTTTGTTCGTAACTAATGTGAATATGCTTCTTTGTTCATTTAAAAATATGTTTGATCGGGGTTGAGCTGTTTTACTTTTCTTACAATGACGACTTTTAGATCTTACAGTGCACATACACGTAAAGCCTTCGAATCCTAAATCGACACCTTAGCATCGGCTTGGGTTTGACTTAGCCTGATTAAAACTATAAAGTTCTGAAAATATTTTTATAACTACATGTGTGTCCATACCTCGAGAGTGGAATTGGTATTGTAAGAAAATATCTCGGTTAGCTCGGTCATACTATCGCAACATCCGGATTTAAGTAGCATTTGAGGACCTTCAAGATGACACGGTAGAAAAAAATTTGAATTGTAGTAAAACTTAAAATATATGTGCTTGAAAGCTCGGCTATTCTTCAGAGGCCAGCCTTTAGTAAAATTCTGCACGAAACTTGCTAATTGAGCAATTTTTTCAGTGAGCGTTTTGTTGCTGTGTAAGCACGATTAATTTCTTCCCGAGACCACTTTAAAAAATAAATCATATTAACCTTTCACAGAATTAGTTATTTTGGCGGTACGGCTGCAATTTATTTTTTAGAAAAAATTTGCTGTAGCATCATCTACACCTGCGATATGGCCGCATTTTGCTTTGTAGGAAACACTTATTGCGCATTATGAATGTACGCAATATGTCTGTAGCATTAAAAAAAACTTTAGAAATCCATACAGTCAGTAGAGGGTTGATAAACGCGCTTGTCTCTGTACAACCAGGTCTTCAGTTGGCTAAGGGCGCATGACTATCCTGAATTTAGTCTTTGCACGAACGCCTTTGCACGTTATAGAATTGAATTTTTACTCAATTTTTAATTAATCAGACACGCATATTCACTATTTATGCGTCACCGGAAACAAATTTCACTGCAAGTTTCTGACCAAGCAGTTTTTCCACTAGCTGCTCTGAGTGATATATGTATATATGTATGTATGCAGTTGATACACATTGAAAAAATTAAGATAACTTCTTAGTCTGAAATTTGATTACGTTAAGTGCGGGTCAGTTTGGTCCAATAATATTACTTAGACATGACAATTTCAAACGTAAGATTCTGTTCCATTGCATGGCAATTGCACTGCGAGGTTAAAAATCTCGTCCAAATGTACATCGGTTTCATCCAATGAACCGTGGCCCAATTTCATTCTCTAGAAAATTAAAATACATTATCATTCTACAGCTTTTATCAGACCAAGCAGGGGTGGAAAGAAAAAGAATATCGGAGTTGAATACATCTGCCGGGGATGCATTCCTCCTGCAGGGTCGGTCTCGTGGGAGATACAACCAAATGAGAACACGTCAAGTTCTAAATGACAGCTCAAATTATGTAAAAAAATATCAATGATTTAAGATGATACCTAATATGGCCAAATAATTTTATTCTATGTATTTTTTAGCTTAATTGATGCGCTGATTGTCAATAACTTTGGTTCTATTCTGCTTAAATTATATGGGAAATATGTGTTTTCTGAGCTCCCTATACTCTTTACCTTAAACCAGAGCTCGAAATTTACAAAATACATCAAAACAAAAGTCGTATCAATACCTATGTCCAGACACTACAAATGAACAACTTCAACTGAGCTTACCGTCATTCACTTCAAAAAACGGAGCAATTGTTACCAATGCGTGGCACATCGTGCGCCTGTTTTTATCGGACATGTCACTTTGAAAAACATAATATTCCTAATAACGAGATCACACCGAGCCGGTATGACTTCCGTGTTTGTGCCTTTAACGCCAAAACCATTTTTCGAAAATATTTTAGCCGCTTCCCTGGCTAGGTTTTTGACGAACAGGTGTTACATGCTGGTGAATTTTGTCATTTTTTCCATAGGTTTGAGCAGTCTCAGAAATGGTCGGCTTGTACCACGAAAATCCAAGGGAGGGCTAATAAACTTTTCATTCAGCATGGAAAATGGGGCGAGTTTGCTTTTCCATAGTTGAGAAGTTTCAATTAGGTCAAGACGGGTTAACTCATCCTTCCAAGAGAACGATTTAAAAGTCTTTCTACGGTTAAGTACAACTCAAATAAGCTTCTGATCAAGACATTTAACGCTGGCGGTTCGAAATCCTGCACCCAGAGTATGTCGTCTGCAGCTCAAGCGTCTCCTCCCAAAAGATAAAGCTGGTCAGCACCGAATTTTGACCGTCTCGCTCATAAATTGTGATGTGGATGAGTGGCTTTATAGCGAAGCTAGGTAAGAAACACAAGAGGTCAGCTGCAAGACGGCCGGCTGTGCCAAGCCTGAGAACTTTTTGAAATAGGTTCGGCTTCTTTTAACCTTGATTCATAGCGGGGAGAAGACAGAGGATTGTGCATCGTCATCAAAAAGTTTGGTGATGCGAGTTGTTGCTTAATGAAAATAGAGCCCAGAATGAAGTGCTCATATCGGAACGAAGTATTAAAAATAGGTGTCGGAATGTATTGGATGAAGTACAAGTAATGGTATGTACTGTATAAGCTATTTTCATCAGAATGAGGTATTAGGATCAAAATGAAGAGTTGTTAAGTAAGAAAACAGAGTGGAGAATGAGGCATCGGATGAAATGACATCTACAGTCTCCCTTTTTTCCGTTGAAAATACTGTTCAAGTCGTCATGAGGTGAAACAGAGGAGTCGAAATTGCTGAAAGCTCGGCTATCATTCCTAAATCCCGGGAAACAATGAATACCATGAAATGATCTTAAAGAAAATTGGAGAAAAAAGGAATGTTTTGTAAAGAGTCTTCGAGTAGATTAACTATCTGAAGGCACAAACGAAATTACAAATTCACGTACTTAAATTATTCGAAAATCCGAAATAGATTTTGAACTCGCGCACATAAATTATTTGAAGATAGGAAACAGATTACGAACTCACACTGCAAACGTACCACTCACACAGCATGGTACATTCTACGTCATATAAGGTGGCATGAATATATTGATATATTCTATGTTTATTCAATTTATCGTACAGTAACGAATCAATAATGAAAGCACAGTCAGTTTATAATCGAGTAGTAATTGATAAATTAGGAATCTATGATGTATAGGCTTTACAAAAACGATAGGTTAGAATTATCAATAATAAATAAGCATTATATATGTAGCATTTAAATGGAAACGAGTCGAGCGGAAGTTCCAGTACCAGCTTCAAACAAAGTTTCTACGCGTCATCGACTCACTGGAGTGCTCTCTGAGACCCTGCCGCAGATGAGTTCTCCGCCGCCTGCTTCCAAAGGTTCAACGATTCAATGTCTCTTTCTCTAATTTTCTGGGCACTGAATTAGTTTTTTTACAGTTCACTGAATTAATAAGCCTCGGTGGCGAAGAATATCGTCGTAGAGATCTTTTTGCAACTCGTCAAAGTGTGTTAATATATGCACATGAAACTTTCTCTTGTGTAGTTAATATCATCATTTGCCAGTTGAACTATTCAAAATTACATTTCTAACCGAAAAGTATAATTTCGCGCACTCTTTCGCAGTTATTTAGGTAGTTTCAAAAGTTTTGGCATCCTGAAATCTTTTTTGGTACTATACTTTTCCACTAAAACATTTTTCTAAAAATGGTAAAGCTTTTTTTTTCATCAGGCAACCTTTCTCCTACTGATATAATTTTTGCGACTCGAGTTGTAATTTGCGTTACCTGTCAATCAAAATTCATTGCCGAGCCATGATAGGTTAATATTCTAGGCCTAATTTGATTTCTAATGAGCTGTTACAGGCGAGAATCTTGGACTTCTCGTTCAAAAGAAACTCAATTCCCATAAAATTCCTGTAAATTACCGTACAATTCCCGTAAAATTCTTCTAAAACGTTTTATGGTTCGGCAGGACGCAGTTAGTCTTGAGACATCCTTAGAAAGCCGTTGAAAATCTCTAAATGCGAGCAAAGTCCCACGATGTCAGAGATAAAACTTTGAGCAACAACTCGACACGAGTTGTAAAAAATGAGGCCCTTAAGTTTCTTTAGGGATTTTGCTTCCGTCACCCTTAAGAGCGGCTGAAATTACGGCAAAAAAGCTTTCGACTCGTACCTAAGTCACTCATCTCTGCGAAAATGTCACGATGTTAACTTCAATTTTCGCAAAAAAGAGGGCCAAATTTTTTAGGAGTGCATCAACTTTTCCACGGGCAAATTGTGTTTAGGAAGCGAATTTCACTGGAGTGACAAATTCTTATAAAGTTCTGAACGCATGCTGCCTTCCTTTCCTGTAGATTTGTAATCATTTTAGAGCACATCTTGCGTTAGATTCAAAGCGTGTCTACCAATGAAAAATTGTCTTTCGACTGACATAATAAAGATGAGGCATTTTAGACTCATGAATGCCACGTTACTATCTACTAAACTTTGCTTCAGATAAACAAGTGATGAATACGCACGACTTGAATAATTCCCTGCCTGTCTATCGTTTATCACACCAGGAACGTGCTTAAATTAGAGTAGACTTAAGCGTGCTTTTTTTGCTGGTGGTAGCATGCATGTCAATGACACTGGAAGAGCTCTAAATATTTGTCCAATGAATTACATAACGAGTACAATGGATAACGAGCATATTTAATTAATCGATTAGAGTAGACCTAACATCATCGTTATTTCAGGACGCGCACGCTCGTCAAATTGCTGCCTGATAAACACGCCTTTGGTGCTCAGCTTGTCGCCAAGAGCAAGACGTCGATCATCCAAATTACGAAAAGTAATTCATCAGGAGCCAGGTTCCCTGTCGTAGGAGGAGGAGCCTTGGCCTTGCACGTCTCAACCGACATTCGTGAGAGAGAAGCCGTCCAAGTTAGTAATGCTTTTCTAGCCTCTGAAGCTAGCTGAACCTACAACGTGAGCCTAATTTTACAGTGACAGGAAGAACTAAACTTTTCTGAAATGATGCAGTGTAGCAATCCTATGCCCTTATGAACTTAGTACCCAATGAACTTTCGTGGATGCTTCCACCTTCTTCTTTTGATGCGGATTACTTCACTGAATGCTGGCGGAAAGAACAGGAACGACGATTTTCCTGAAAAACTACACATTCACGTAGGCCTTTATTCGAATCAAAACTCGAACTTCAGAAACTGAAATGGAGCACATTCTTATGTGTTCTGTAACCGTTAATCATGAAAACAGCAAAACGAGTTTTTCTTCAAAAGCTATTTCAACGCGTTGAAAATGGGAGAAAATTGATCAACAACCCGCTGTTACGTGCAGTAATAAAGTGTGCTGTATCATTAAATTATACGTGCTGCAACATTAAATTTGAGAGTGTGAACTCATACGCTAAGTCATTTTTAAGCGACTGATTTTTCCTTCGTGATCTAAGATGCTAAATGTTTTGTACGCCTTTTCTTCTTATTTCCCAGGAATTTTCCGGTGAATCAAAACATGCAAGATGCTGAGGTACCGATCTCGGCTGCTTTTGACACTCATGTGCATGTCTCCATATTATGAAGGTGAGGACAAATTCATGAATGTTCTAGCAGCAAATGAGACGAAGTGCACTTTACAGCTTTGAAATTGGCAAAAATATAGTGGAGCACCCAGAGTAGAACGTGAGCCTTAAGTAGAAATAGGGCACTCTGAATGTGAGTTACCGTTTTCTATTAGGCAATACCTTTCCATTTCAGGAAAACAATTATTTCTTCGAAAGCGTCCCAATAATTTTTTATTGTTTTTCCAAGGAGCGCAAAGCCAGATGTCTTTTCCCCAGCCTGGGTTTTCCCCAAGAACTTCAAGTTTGTAAGTACTTATTGCTAATTATTCAAGGAACATATTCGAACTTTATAAGCAGTATTTGCGTGTACGTTGTACTTAACAAATTTATTCTAGTTTCATAATGCAACCAGGGAGATAGAAACATAGAAGCATATTACTATTGTAGTTATGCTTAAATTTGGTGCAATACCCAATTTTTGTTCAATTTTTGCCCATCGATGCACACTACCGCTAGTCCCTCCACGCTTGTGTACTGCATGTCCCACTATGTATACGAGGTAAACCTGAGAAATATGGAACAATTTTTCACGATACATAACAAATTTCAGCAATGCATTTTGAATTAGGGCACAACTGAATCATGATGTCTAAGTGTTCGTCAATGAATACAATTTGTACACTTCAGACCGCCTCCGTCCCAAACGACATCATTGTTGCTGGATTTGCTGGCTCTTTCTGACGCCTCCATCGTCGTCATCGTCACAGATCGAACTTACATCATCGCAGGTCGGTGAGATTTCAATCATCTAAAAAGCTTGTAGATTATTTTACTGGTAGGTGATTGTTTTATTCACATGACATCAAAAGTGAGAAGTATCAAACTAAAACGAAGGTAACAGGAGTTCAATTGGAATCTCTGTTAAATTTTCTCGAGTATTTATATTCGTGTCAGAGACTGGATAATGACAAGGTAGTAAATCTATTTGATAAACTGTTAAAACAAATTGCAATCCTTAGATTATTTGAGAAAGGAAAATTACAAATCGCTCACCCGTTTTGTCTATTCTAGTTTCGAGTTTCAATTAATTGAAGTCAGCCTTGAGGTATTCTTTCAAATGCTGTAGAAATTCGATCTCATCAAAAGTGGCAGAAGCAGAAAGGAATGGATTTACCCGTTTCTCGTAATTGGCCAAAATCTGTGGCATTTGTGGCACAGGGTTGAAAAAGACAACAATTTCAATGAGTTAAGACGCGTACCTGGGGACTCCTATGTCTCGAGAAAATTTCTCTTTCTTTAGGCCTTTACAGCAATTTTCAAGTGATATGAATTACTCTTAGTATAGAAGCTAAGAACATCGATGATTTGATGCTAGTTTTATTCTATACGTTTCATTATAATCAGTTCGTAAAAGAAGAACATGTGTTGAAACCATTCCAGAGCCGAGGTCTTGGCGGCAATTTAACGGTCATTTACAAAATTTAATAATTATATTGACCGACGTATTCGGATTCGATCAAACACTAGCTATGAATCTGGATCGCTAAAATAATTGGAAAAAATAATTCGTTTCCACCGTGCTTCATAGTATTTAGACCCTGTTTCCCAGGGATGTAGTTTTGATGTTTAAAAATGGATTCTTAAATCCATGATGGGGAATAACGTGGATTTCCAGAGACTAAGGAGCTCGCAGTAATCTAGAGGCCGACGGACATTTTGTGAAGCCTTTAAATTATTAAAGTGGATCCGAAAAACTACGCTACAAAGCTCCGGGGCACCACAGCTTACCAGACATTCTAATAATGCCGTCGTTTGCTCAATTCTCTTCGATTACTTCGATTGTCCTGTTTCCTCGGTACACATTTCTGTTCCTGAAATAACGTCACGGAGAGAAAATTAGACCCCTTTTTGTCCAACTTGTGCGTGTAACATGAGTGTCACGAAACAAATCAACAAATGTGTCATACATGTATAAAGTTACATTTAATATAGTAATGCGATTGACAGTATGAGATACATATGCGCCAATTGTGCTCTTCCAAGCGCAAGTCTACGGAATTTAATACAAAAATTTAACTTACTCTGTTTGCTACGGGGTTCTAAAATTAACTAAGAGTAAATGCTAAATTTTACTAAAAAAGAAATAGTGTGGTGCTCCAACAATATTGTTTATGCTATACGCTCAAAATCTCATTCATGTGACTCTGTAACATTTCACCCTTATATCAATCTGAAAGCTGAAGGAACACTTTAGTGAGGGGAGTATATTTGAAACATCCCGTTCGAGATCACATAGTCAGACACTCTCTCGCACATCACTTGTTGCTGTAGTTCTGAGCTGACCAGCAAACGTTGACTTACTCGAGCGTGTCAAGAATATTCTGAATGTTTATGCCTTCATAGTTTTCTCAGAGACTGCTAAAAAGTTGTAATAAAGTTCTATGTTATTTCGGTATATTACATTTCAAATTTTTAAAACATTCATTTCATAAGCCACTTACGGATGAAAAAACGTAGTTATTAGTATGGGTTAACTTCAGAATTTTTAATCGCAGAAACTCTGTACAACTCCCATCAAAGATTTTCTGTTTCTTTTAGGGCTCACTTACGCTAGGTTAAAATTTAACAGTATAAGTACCTTTATTTTATCAGTGAGCTGATTTAAGCTTTTTTAAACACGTCAAAAAGCCTCCTGGTATCTCAATGTGTTACACGGCCTTTAAACCGTCAGTATCTTAACTCGTTTTCCACCCTCGCCAAAATAAAACTTTTAACGAAAAGGATTCTCCAGATCTTGATGGACTTGTGCACGGCCTGTCATCGATGACGGTTCCTGTGACGACGCTGTGCTGCAGCACCGAGGCGTCGCTCGTTTGGCTGCGGCAGCACCGGCACAAGTTTGCTTTGTTCACCGTGGTGGTGATGTGCCCGAACGCCTTCGTGGTGCAATTATTCCAGCGGGTACACAAACTCCTTGCTGCATTTCTTTCTGCTTCAATCGCTTTTGATGAGTTTTTATTTATGTTACATTGGAAGAAGAACCTCAAGGCTGACTTAAGTCAATTACGGGAATTGATTTATTGTAGAGATTTAGCCTAATTTGGGGTAGCGTGTTATCACAGCAGTGTGTCATTTAATATGTGTTTGAAATACGTATCGTCCCATCGTGTTCAATGGGTTTTGTGCCGTAGGTCATGACAAATTTTTCGTACATTACAAATAACTGATATTTTTGAATGATTCCCATCCAAACAGATTTGAATGAATGCTTTCAATTTCTTCATAGCTCAATTTGATGAGTTTCATTTGTCAGATCTCGCAGAAATTTCTGCAAAGTTCAGCGGCGCAGTGGTTGGTGCTGTCGAGGACGGACCCCACTGAGGAGCTCGGGCCTGCACTCACGGAAAGTTTCCAGGTATTTTTCGAATTTTTTCCTCAATCCATTTTCCAATGGGTAAAATGACCCTCTGGTGGACCACGTCCCAAAAAAAACGACTCAAATGTAAAATTAGTCTAGTTTTTCATATAAGCGAAAAAACAAATTCTAACAAATTTTCTCTCATAAATTAATACAAGCCGTTCAAATTTCAGTGACACATAAAAATTTGTCAAAACATACCTGGCTGCGAAGTTCAGCAATGGTTTATTGCTCAAAAAAAAGGATATGGTTCTAAAATCATCCAAACATATTGTGAGTTTTATTAAAATGACTCACAGCAAGAAAAGCTACGTATTTGTTATTTTGCATGAATTTTCATAATTCTGACATGATTACGTAAAAAATAGTTTGAACATGCCTAAAAGTCTATCTCCATGAGACATTACTTCATATTTTCTAGATGATTCCCATTTGAATGATACATACTGCAGAAAATTTACAACAAAATAATTGGAATATACAACAAAATATAATTGACAGATCATTATTTAAAAATTGTTGCCTCAAAAATGATTACACTGTCTCACTTTCAGGTGGCTGTGGTGACAGTTGGCGAAACCGACACAGCTGTGTTCAAGTCCAACATTAATAGGGATGGTCTGATGAGGTCAGGGCAAGATAGCATCTGCTTATCTTTTATAATCATAATGGAGCGAAAGTCTATTAAATTATGTTCAATCCAGAAGCACTTCTTTTCTAGTTCAAAAAGTAGCCTTTTTCCTCATTATCCGTATACTAACTACTATTTAAGAGATTATTATGTTGAAAACATATATACGCAAAATGGTTACACTTAGTTCAGTTTTTACCTCGCGGCTGATACGTATTAATGATTACATTTTAAACGGCATATTCAATATTCGATGTCGATGTCCATGAAATGAACTCGAATTCGAGTCACTAAGAAAACCGGAATCAAATTTATGTCGAAACCAGCTATCAATATTACTGTTTAAAATTATCGTTTCTGAGAATGGGAAAGAAATGTTCCTGGATACATTGAACTTGTTAAATTCGCTGGAATATTCGCACTCACGATGTTGGTTTTGTTTCCCAAAAACGACGAAAAGCGTTAGTATTCTGCTTGTGCCTCGTGAGTTTCATAAAAACAAATACTTATTGGGATTGCAATCATTTTTTGAATTTGTGCTTTCGGTTTTTGCTTTTGAATTTACGTAGAAGACTAGAACTTTGCACTGTAGGTAGCGTCCTATCACTTTTGTTGACAAACACATATGACATGGTGATTAATTGGCTTCTTCTGAATTCGAAAAAGTATAATAAATCATAGCTTTGAAGTCTAGCGTGCAAAAAAACACAAGCTAACGCTTATTGACTGAGAGATGAAGATCCATCAGTTAATATGCTACAACATTTCCAGGTTCGAAAAAATCTTCGATCTCCCCCACCTACCAGTCAACGGGCCTGTTCACTTCCATTCTCGATGGTCTGCGAACTTTACTACCGCAGCAAAACGCTTTTTTACTGCTGAAAACTTTCCCAATTCCTGGAGATCATCAGGTACCTCTTCAGTTTCTCAGACTTCTCCCGACCTGCACAACACAACACAGTTTTTCCCCGGTGTTGCTGCGCCGAACCCCCAGCACACGGCACCCGATTTCGTGAGAGCGACTGGTGCTCTACGACAGTTCATGGAGCCCAAAGCTCGAGAATGCCAGCTCAATGGACGCCATCTGATAACATCAGGAAACAATGAAAATGTGTTCCTGAACCGCACCGTCGACGAAAATAACGTAGTAACTCTTGAAGGCGTAGATGCAGAAATCATGAAAATTCTGGGTGCTAAGCACAACTTCACGTGAGTTCAAATGCATGGCTGCTCTCTATGCAAGCATTTTAGAAGCACTCTGCTGTTTAGTAAAATTTGTGTGTTTTTCTGTTTTTTAATGAATAAAAGAACCACTTGAGTAGGCTCTTGCCTAGCGAAATGGAATAATTTTCTCCGCTGAGAAGTTTTTAATAAAAAATAATAAAAAAATTCAAGTGGAATATGTATATACTTTATTCTGCATGGGTTCTCTCCTGCTTGAAACTAATCGTTTTCCCCACAATTTTAACCTTTAACTTCTGTCATAATATTGCGAGTGACAACATCTGTGCTTAGGCAGAAGTATTAGAATAGTATAAATACTTTTGACTTCATGAAGGGGCCTCTTTTCATTGATATTCATAATATTTATGCTAACAAAGTTACTAAGCAGCCTTTCTTCATGTAGAGAAAAGACATTAGTGTATCTACTTTGGTTTAACAGTCTCCTTCTTTCTGTCTCAATGAAAAACAGGTTCGAAGTGATTCATCCAGCCGACTCCTTTCACGGGGGCTTGAACTCGGATGGATCTGTGATTGGAGTCATTGGGATGGTGGCGCAGCACTCCGCCCACGTTGGCATCGACGCGCTCTCAGTCTCTCGTACGTCCTGCAGGCCCAAAAAAATAGATTGTTAGTTTGAAGCTCCCTAGCCAAGTGGAGTGCGATCTCAAAAATACGAAAAGAAGGGTCAATTTAGTATGAACTTTAGAAATCGTCGAATCTAAACTCAAGTGTGTTCCCACACAGTATCCCCTGCACTTAGAAACAAGAAGTTAAGAAAGCAGAGAAAGAAACGATAAAGGATAATCGGCGAAGAGAGCATGTATATAGAAAGAAACAATGTGGGTACGAAGGTTAGAAGACCCGAAGGCCTAGATAGAACTATAGTAGTCTAACAGAGTCCCCGTGGGGATGCCAGTCCCCATAGCATAGGATGGACAAGCCTTACTAACCTAACACTATTGCCGACAACCAATCCAACGTCCGCTTAGGGGTAAGTCAAATAAAACAACTTGCTTGACAAACCTTAGGAAAATATTTCATGAAGCTATCTTTCTCAAGAAATTGTCCTTCTTTCTTATCTTTCTCATCTTTTTTATTTATTATTTTCTTATTTTTCCTAAATTTTCTATCGCTCACGAAATTATCTTTCTTACGTGGCACTCAATTTGGGGGACAATTCACCGTTATCTTGGGACTTACTTCCAAATCAGGGTAGGTTGGGAGGGTGTGGAGTAGTTCGGAACTATGTTAACCAAGATAGCTACTAATCCTGTGATCCTACTCATCAATAGTCTTGTATTTTAGCTCATAAATCAAGCACCAAGTCTTGAATTCATTTACCAATTTTTGAAATCCGCATTGTTTTTCAGGTCTTCCTTTCAAATATTTGCGTACAAAAATGACATTCTCAGTTGAAACTTCGAGACTTGACAGCCCTGTGTCTTGTCTTATTTTCATAACTGCGAGACTCTCGAACTAGGCTCAATACACTAGTTAAAAAAACTTTAAGCCATGAACTCGTAGCTTGCAAAGTCCAAGTGATTCTTAAAAGAAAGAAATGGGCGCGTTTAAAAATTTTGCTCAAAAAATCTCAATAAAAAATGCCAAACTTCCAGTGCTAACTCTGTTCACGACTAGCTTTAATTAATTATGACCACCAAATCTGTTTATGACCAACACTGGTTGCAATTAGATCTGACGCAGTCGACAGTCAAATTTAGAAGCAGTTGAAGCACTATAACTCGTTTACCCACGACTTGCCGACCATTTCCAATTGTAATCCCTGCAGATTTCTCAGGTGCTGCTCTTGGCTAGGCCATAAATTTGAATTCGACATGAACTAAGGGACAGCAAGCGTTGCGAACTTCATTTCACAGTGTTGATAAAGCCTGAGTGTATGTTGACGTGTTGTAAAATTTGAAAATTAAACACTATCACATGAAAAGTATTTGAGAGACCTGGAACGTTGGGATTGGCGTACCATTTATTCCTGATACGCAAATCATTATTTATATTTCGATAGGTTATTTAATAATATTTGTAAGCAAAGTATTACTCTTTTTCAAAGATATTCAAGAGGTAACAACCCTATTTGCTTTGTTATGGGTCTCAATTTTATACTGGTAATATACGCGTGAAGCATATAATTTAATTCATTTTCATTTTCTGCTATTTGCGCGACGTTTTACTCGAATATAACTGAGCTCTAAATAGTCAAGTTTCAAAATTTGAAGCAAATAAAAACATCTGCACATAATTCAATAGGAACAGCTGTAGCGGTTCCCAAATAATTCACTGCGTGACGAGGATATAGGCACAGGTGAAATATCAGACCCAGAGTTCGACGACTCATTATTCTCCCTAGTCGCTTTCTATACAACGATCCTTTCCCAGCTCACAACCTAAATGAACGCTTTCATTTCCTTCGTTCAGAAATGAACGTCATGAAGTATCACACCCGCGTTATATTCCCGAAACGAAGAAACAATAGATATTCATGTGACACAAACGTAGTTCGTTTTTCTGGTTGCAGACAACCGGTTCCAAGTTGTAGACTTCACCAGCGTCTACTTCCACGACCCCATTCTCATTCTGACCAAAGCCCCGGGCAAACTTCCCCTCATCTGGACCTGCTACAGGACCTTCAGCGAGAAGGTCGAGTCAACTTTGCTGCTTTTTCCTTCATTTGGTGCTGCTAAATCCCTGTCTCACTTTTTTCATCAGAGCATCTGTAATGATGCATAACTTTAGACGCACAAATATTTTTGTCAATTTTTTTAGAAATTTTTCAATGGGGCGGTGAAAGGGTATGACTGGGATTGGTCCATTTGGAAGCGTCTGACTTGAGGTGTGGACTCCTGAGTGAAGGGTGGTTAATTTGTAAGGGCCGACTTTGAATGTGAACCACACCTAAACGTCAAGTTTTTTCTGCATTTAATTTGGCATTTCCCTATTTCAGACTAATTCAATTTGAACCATGGTAAGATACACAATCGAGCAACGCGTTAAAGTTATTCAGGCTTATTATGAACCTAATTTCTGTTATATTCAAAATCAACATGGGCCCTTCAAATTTAACCACCCTATAGAAGTGCGAGTACTACAGCAAACGCCTCAGACTCGTGGTACAAGGTGTGCCGAGCGTTGCCTGAGAGGCTCGTCCCACATTCGCTACTTCTTTCATATCTAATTTTATTTCCCATCCCTTCACGACCACGTCAACGACGGTAGAAAGCCTGTGCTACAACGCTGGGGCTCTGGGATTTGTGTGCCGTTTTTATGGACGATTCGTTCGGTATCTTTCATTGATGCACGATTCTATCGTGTAGGCAGGAAACAGATTTTCTTTTATACATTGCTTATTAAAGACCTAGGGCGTTTTTTTGTTGAGAATTTTTCGATTTGTCGTTTGACTTATTGTTACTAGAATTTTCTAATTAGGTCGTAGTTGATAAAGAATACTTCCAAATGGCATTTAAAATTTTTGACATGCCGACTTTTCGAATGTTCGTACATTCTCTTTTATAGATATGTATAGTCTGATGTGATACGCGCATTACGAAGTTGGGTAATCATCCCTTCACTGGTCATCCCACTGGAACCTCTACACTCCTCGCTTATGGAGCCACTTACGGAGTCTTATAGATAAGTTTCGTTCATTTTCCATAACTGACGTCCTTCTCAAATCGGTTTTTACGATCCTAGAGTCCGTCACAAGCTGAGGTGAGGGCCCGACTTTGAACGATGCATAGCAGCTTGCAACGGGCGTGGGGTTATTAGGACTTCGTTGCACCGTTGTGACGGGGCTGCATCAATGCTCCATGTTTGAATATCAGCTCAGATCTCAAATTGAAATTCAATGTTGAAGAACCGAACGCTTGGATTCTGACAACAGGAGCTAGAGTTTCAAAAGAAACGAGAGTTTGATTTCAACGGCTGAATGTTAAGTGTCCGCCCTATGAGAAAAAGGTTAAAAATTCGAAGAAACTTGAACTTTTTTATAGTTTCTTTTGAAAACGAATCTACAAATCGTATCCAAAGAGTTGGGTGCTCTGATCGAGCACTTAATGGCACGATCTGATAAAATAGTTCGTAAATTTATTCCTGTTTTAAAAGTGATCGAAATCTGTGGCCTAATGCTGCCGTTTTATTAGGTAACTGGCTGAAATGGGAGAAATAACGCTGATTAATATACAAATAACAAAATTTTCAAGTGCATTCCTTACAACATTGCAGTGAAAAAAATTCCTATTCTGGAAATTTAAACATCACTGTCACATGTTTGCCGCACCAGTTGATGTACGATGCTTATCCTTCAGACTAATATTCGAAATGTAAATCATCGATTTCAATTTCTCAGGCTTGGCTGTGCCTGTTGGTGGTGGTGGTCTCTTTGGGCCCGATAGCGTCAGGTCTCACTCACTTGTCCCACGCCCTAGAGGCTCGAGGACGCCTGCTGCCACCTCCTGACGAAGGAGGCACACCGCCCACAGTGGCAGACTACACCTTCAACTTGCTGAGGTCGCTGCTGCTGCAGGGCAATAGGGTGCCCGTCGCAAGAACCTCAGTGCTCTTCTTCTTCGGCAGCTGCTACTTCGCTTTCATCATCGTTCACAGTAAAGAACTTATTTCTTGCATAAACCTCCGGTTTGATATATTTTGCAAAAAAAATTTGTGGATTTGTACCAGTTTAAACTTTCTAAATCGTCGACAGTCGTTGTAGAAAATCACGTATTTCGAATGAAGATTAACTAGGAGTAGCAAATAATGAAGTAGAGTAGCAAAACTTTCGTTCATTCTGGTGAGATATATTGAACAAACATGATTAGAGACTTACATAGATATTCTAGGAAATTTTCAAAGTCTAATGTAGAATACAAATCATTCAACTTCATATCATACTTAGAAACAGACAGAAAATGCAAAACGAACAAGAGTACCAGTTTTATGTACCGTTTAATCGATGCCGAATGTCGTAAAGAAATTAATATGAAATTCAGAATAATTTTAGCAATTACATTTCCACGTAATACTTTGTAATAACGCAATACGACACCGATAATTTTTTAGGTTTATGAGTGTTCAATTATAATTTTGCCTTTATTAGAAAGTCTTAAATTGAAATGTTGAATAGCATCGGGCATGAACTACAACAGAAAAATAAATTCATTTCAGTCAAGATAAATTTACCAGAGTGCTCCCCAAAATATGCGTTCGCTGGGGAAGAAATTTCAGTGCGCATGGCATCACTATTCGGCAGACAGTATTCCTAGCCAAAGCGAACCCAGAGTTATGTTTCTGCGTCCAGAAAGATTTACATGCCTCTGAGATGGAGATGTGCGCGCCAGATTTCAATTTGGAAAGTACCCCTCGAAGAGATGCGACGTTGACGTATTGCAAAAAAAAAGCCATTTCGAAGCATCTTCAGATTTAAAGCTCCGTAAAAGTTGTTGAAGATCCCTTGCAGAAAACTGGGAAACTCACAAACTGTGAAATTTATTTTATAGAACCATAAAATTGTTATTTGGACGGAGTAGCTCAAGTTACATGAAAATGGGTTCACAGACGTACAGGTCAGCCCTGAATTACACTTTTGGAGTGTTTTGTCGGCTTAATTTTGCTTACTTGATTGTAATTTCATGTGACTTCAAAACTGACCATGTTTGGAAACCCAGATGCCTATAAGACCCTTCACAAAATCAGTCAATGACGGTAGACAATGACGGAATTGACACCCAAATTTCGGCATCAAATGCCAAATTCCTCGCTATTCTGGAGTCAGGTGAGAAATCGAGAGACTTGACTTCCGATCTCACTCGAGCATAGAAGTAAAGTCAGCATTGAATGCCCATATTTAGGTATTTCCCGATGCTGTTTTCTGACATTGACTGATCGTACATCCATTCGTACATCCAGCTTTGTATTCTGGAGCTCTGACGGCAGCCATCGCGTCTCCTCCGTTGGAGTCGGCCATCGACTCCGTGGAGGACATGATAAGGGCGAGAGACAGCAGGGGGCTGCGGCTGCAGCAAAAGAGGGGCTCCCAAGTGGACTTCCAGCTGCAGGTAGCAACCAATTAATGCGTATTATTGGTATTAGTTTGGCTCTATAGAAGTTAATAGCATAAAATTCTATAAAATTTATTTCGCTTCTAAGTTTTAGAATAGTTACATAAGTATAATTTGATTATCGTCTAACAAGTGTTTGTTGTCTGCAGGGGCAGTGCAGGAATGCACAGTTACATCAGTTGAATCCACGCCATGTGATCTAGAGGCCACTTCGTTGTACACGCTTTATTTTAGCTTTGTTAAAGTCAGTTGGAATACACGGTATTTTGGACAGCGATTTTGAGGAATAGTATTGCTCTACGTACTGGTTAGGCACTTCTATAATTTATTCGATTGAAAATATATCGTATTTTGTGATTGTACTGCACAAGAATTCGGCAACCCCTATTTTCATTCAGCGTCTTCCACTCACAAACGTTGACATTTTCGTTAACATTATCCACAATTTCGTTATCGATAATATCGTAATCGACATTTTTATAACCAACATTATCGTATCGTGAACCCCCCGCCAAATGAGTTTTGACTTTAAATATTTTCATTAGGCTTGTATTGAAAGGAAATTATCCTCAATTGTTGCCATTCTAAGGAGTGAGACTGAAATACGGAAATTGAGAATAAGGCCAGGAACACAGAGCCGGACACTCCACACAGTTGCGATGAATGAGCAGCTATTACATGATCAATTTAGCGCATGATATTTGATTATGTTTTCAATGGAAGGTTACATTAAAAGTCATAATTTCAACTAATTAATAGACATGGTTTACCTACAGCATCAGCAATTTCTGTGAAAAAATAATAATACTTGCCCCTAATGATGTTGCTTGTACAAATTAGCTAGGCCACATTATTTCTGCTTGTCCCATGTACTCGTGGAAATTACACGGCATGAATTTACCTTAAAATCCATGATATGTGCAGATATTGACACTGACACTCAAGTGACAAGATTCCTAACATTCAAGGATGACACTGAATTCCAACAAATTTTCTTTCGTTCTAATATTTTCACTCTGTTTTCATTACCAAGAATCTTCGTCTCCAAACGGCCAATACAAACTTTCTTTGTGCGTACTTGTTACGAGTGGATTGTCTCTTTACGCCCTCGTTGCGCTCACACTTTCTTTTTAAAACCTCGCTACGCCTAAGAATTTCTAATGAGAAGGCTACGGAATTCTGAAATTTCCCCCTCACGTCAAGCAAGAAGCTAACAAATTCAAGACTCGAATTATTCCTTCAAGATCAACAACTATTTCTTTCTTTCTTTCCCACAGTCGCTTCAAGCACTGTTTAACTTTAGTCAGGATTATCTTATTGTTCTTTTGCATCCAAATTCTTGCTTCATTTTTGCGTACTTTTAATTTTGGATTCACTTCATGTCTACTCTTTGCTAAAATTTCAATTTTGCCACTCATAGTGAGAAATTTCGCGCTTGAAAAACCTAAAGAATTTACGGTGTAGTCAAGTTCTGTAAGACTATACCTAGGAGTTTGAATTATCATCAAGGAAGAATTAACATACCTTCTCATACACTTCTTAAAAAATTAACTTCTCAGTTGGTGTCGTGCTCTTGTTTCGTACGATATCGCCTCAGTAAGCCGTCGCCTCGCACACAGGATAGTTCCAGCGCCGTAATTCGGGAGCTGGCTACCATGCTCGTCTTGAACGACGCCTTCAACGGAGAACAGGTGAAGCAATCCTTACTTTTAGTGGGCGCATCTGTAAAAAAAATCTCCTCAACCAATTTGGAGTGGACGGTAAAAAAATTTCCATTAGTCTGTTATTTTGGAACTTAGGGAAACAATTGGACTTAGGGAAACAATTGGACTTAGGGAAACAATCTGGACTTAGCGGGTGTCTCAACTTAGGGGAAACAATTCACGTTTTTTAAAGAAGAAGCAATTGTGCTTTAATTTATTTTTTTTGCGATAAAATGATATGAAAAGGATCTTAAAAAATGTATTCAAATGTTTCATTTTCAATACTACAGTTCACGTTGCAATTTGGAACAGCATGAAAACATTTTTACCGAAGAGAGACCTCGTTGAAGTTTAACTGATCAAGTGAAATACGATAGGAGTTAAATTAGTTTCATCGTAAAATTTATTAACAACACTGATGAGTCTAAAATCGACAACTAGGTTCATAAGAGCTAAAATTTATTAGAGAAACAATGATAATCAAGAGTAAGCCTTGAAATTCATGTAATTAAGAAAGTACAGCTTGTACTTAAGACGAAATCGTACCAAGATAACTTCATCTTTAACGGCCGAGGGTGTACACGGATAGAATGAAAAATTACAATGAACCCTTTGAGCACCGTGTATAATAACTACGCAAATTAAAGCTGCTTTTTCTACTCTCATCGTTCGTCCATCTAATACTAGTATGCTCCTTGCTTTATGTTTCTGAGCTGCTGGAAGTTATTTATTAGCTACCGAAGTAAATTCACAAATCTTGACCCTATATCATCAACAACTGTCTGATGCAGTATACGTAGGACTGAGTATCTCATAAATGAACAAAAGCTCCAGATGGACTTCCGAATTTTAGCATTATGGTTTACTGTTGTCAGCACGTAGGAAAAAAGATCTGGAGTTTGGGTAGTTTTGCGATGATTATAACGAAAAATTTTACGCCCAGAAAAATCCAGTCAGGTCTGACGAATCAATCTTCGCTTATCAGCTCAGTGTTGCAGCTGGGGGGGGGGGCGTTGACCTCGTGTATGGCTGTGATTTCGCTAGCAATAAGAGCTTTGACTAAAATTTCAACGAGGATGAGCAATTTCAATACAGCCGAATGGTCAATTGGTTCATAGTTGCATTAATTTGTTCATCAAACGTATAGTTAAAATCATGTTGATGTGTATAGCAAACAACGACAAGCGATATTTATTTATACAGCATTTACTAATGCAGGCCTAAATTATTCGTTGTCCATATTTAAATTTTGTATTCATTTTTATTAAGTCGGTAAATTTACTGGGGAACGAGAGAAAGTTAAATTTTTGCTTAAAATAGCGTAAACTTAAGTTAGATAGGTCACATTTGCTTACACCTAGTATTATTAATGTTTTTTCTTCTGTAAACTTTTATTATAACAAGTGAGCGAGGAAAACTGATTGCATGCTAACTGCCGGTGTGACTGTTATTCTTAAAATCTTCTTTTAGTAGTTTGGTTTTCGCATGAGATTAGGTAAAACTTTCGTCAAACATTTTTAGAACCACAAATATTGTAGAAAGTTAACTCTCACTAAGGTGCGAAAACATAAAATTTACTTTGTTTTACCTTTTTTCGGTACTTAGTCTGAAAACTTTAGAGTTGTAATATTTTTCTTTAAACATTGTCACAATATTTCCCTCAAATAGATTTGAAATGTTTTTAGGTAAAGAAATGCAGATAGGTTCCATTTTTACCTTGAAATATAAACTTCCGGAAAGCGTGCTCTCGTCAATAGAGTACAAACACGGTTACGCACGATGTGCGTCTCAATACGTGGGCTGAACTACAAGAGCTCTCGATTTTCGTGTGGCTGAGCTGAAAGAAGTTGCCGCACCAATCTCCTTCTTTCAACTCCTCCCCCATCTGCTCTGCATTCTCATATTGAGAAGTGCGATCTTCCTGTCTGCTTTAAAGAATTTAGCGTAATTTCTTCTAATTCTGTTACTCCGGATTTACGCCTTTAGAATCATTGCATATATGATCAACAAACCTGTTTTTAAAGAAACCACAGTCTGCATTCCCGTTACAATTGGTTCAGTTTTAATGTTCTTGATAAAATCATTTCTTTGTATTACATATTTATTTCTATTTCGTTCTAGATCATGAAAATGACCTTTGAAGGGCTACTTTTTTCTTCTTTTAATACTTTAACAATTCTAATCGATAAATAGGATATGCCTGCAAGCGGCTTTCCTTCCTTTTCTGTTAAAATTAAAACGTAGGTTTATGTTGCAATATTGTTACAGTACTGAAAAAAATGCAAAAAAATATTTTCGGGACTCATTTGCGAATTTTTTTCGTAATGACGTATAACATATGCAGCGGATGTCGAAAATGTATCACACGTTTGCTCGGTGTAGCATATAATTTAAGGATCATCTTTCACTCTCGCCTAATACGATAGAAATTTGGCATCGTTCTCAGTACCAATTGCAGCTGTCCAAGTAATTGTCAGCCAATATACCATTACTCGAAGCCATTCATCCTGCAGCTTATTTTCTGTTGCTGCAGATTTTGAGCGGTCGCTTTGCTCGGTTCACCTCCCTGACGTACCTCTACACTAAGTTGTACGACAACATCAAGCTTTTCCACGTGGGCTCCACCCCCTTCCAGACCGACATCTACGCCTTCGCGCTTCCCTGGGGCGTAACGTACGGTCCGTGTCTCTCAGAAACGTAAGTCTGAGAACGTTGATGCCCTGGTGGGGCCATGCCCAAATCTAGTCTGACATTTTAGTCCACTTGGCAGGAATATCGTCTCTGAATTACGATCCAGATAGGCTTTCCGCCCCAAAAAACATAATGCACGACCCACACCTCTAGAGCTACGTTCGACGAGATCCATCGTATGAATTATGAAATTTTGCCACATTTTTTATTCTCCTGATATCTTTTCCACAGATTATCATTTGTTTGAGGATTTTGAACATTTGAGTCTCGAAAAAGCATTCTTAAACAAGGAAAGTATAGTTGAAGCATTTGAACAATTTATATTTCAAAAAGATGACAAGTTTTTTGAAGATGGAATACATGTCTCAAAAAAAATTGGGCAAAGGTTATAGAGGAGGAAAGAAGAGAGGACCATTTTTGATTAAATAAACACTCTATGACAATTAATTCCTTTTATTTTTAATGCCACACTTCATGTGAGACAACGTAATACATACGTAACTTAGTCACCCAGGAAGTTCGATTGACAGTCCATTAGAATTAGTAACTTTAACCCATTATCACCGTATGAACTTGTTCGAGCGGTAGCGTAGGAGATCTGACTCAGGACATTTGACGCTGTAGAGGGCTCAAGAAACACGAGTTGTGCTTTGCCAGACATAGGTTGTACTTTATCAGATTTGAGTTGTACTTTGTCAGACATGAATTGTACTTTGCCAGACATAAGTTGTACTTTATCAGACTTGAGTTGTACTTTGACAAACATGAACTGTACTATGTCAGACATGAATTTTACTTTGTCAAACATGAATTGTACTTTGTCAGACATGAATTGTACTTTGTCAGACATAAGTTATACTTTGTCAGACATGAGTTGTACTTTGTCAGACATGAATTGCACTTTGTCAGACATGAATTTTACTTTGTCAGACATGAATTGTACTTTGTCAGACATGAGTTGTACTTTGTCAGACATGAGTTGTACTTTGTCAGACATGAGTTGTACTTTGTCAGACATGAGTTGTACTTTGTCAAACATGAGTTTTACTTTATCAGACATGAGTTTTACTTTGTCAGAAATGAGTTGTACTTTGTCAGACATGAGTTTTGCTTTGTCAGACATGAGTTTTACTGTGACGTGTAAAACATGAGTTTTACTTCGTCAGCCTCCAGCGCCTTGTGAACGCTGGCATAGTGCACCACCTGGTGTACGAGCGCATGAACCAAATGTCAAACCACCAGCTGTCCGACCACCGGATCGCTATACCGAAGACCCCCAAGAAGAACAAGGTGGCATATGTTTCCCTGGAACAGCTCGCTGGGGCCTTCATCGTCCTCGTGACCGGCCTCTCAGTCGCCTCCGTCGCCCTCGTCTCTGAGGTCCTGGCTGCAAGGAAATCAATTTCACTTAAGCCATCGCAAAAATTGTTGAAAGTTGAGATTGTGGGATAAAATAATTAAATGTGAACGTCACAGAACAATAAACCGAAATAAAAGTCGATCAGTTACAAAGCTAGAAGATAAATTTTACTAAAAATGTTCCACTTTTCGGGTTTGGAAAATGTATTAACTAAATTAAGAAATTAAACGGTAAATGAGTTGTACGTAATTAGGGTTGTGAAATTTTTACCGAATATTGTCTTAAAATAGCGGTCTAAGTATCATGGACTCCTTGAGCGATATTGAACAGGAAAAAGCTTTAACAGAATTTTAAACTCAGAAAATTTCGATTCTGTTCTAATTTTCCACTAATGAGTACAGTGCATTTCTCACGAACCAAATTCTCTAATACATTTTTGAGCTTGCGTACAGCTTGTATTAAATGTCATCAATTGTGGTGATGGACCAAAACAAAATGGTGAAAAACTGGAGCAAGACTACGTCTTTTTTTATCACAAAGCAAAAACTCTACGAAGAAACGTTATGACCCACAAAATCGATTGATTCGCTTAACGGCGCCATTAAAAGCGCTCGAAAATTTCTTATTGATTTTTAAGTGGAATGAGAACTGAAAATGTCGAACTCACCCTCGCTCGGACCAATGTTGTACGTTGTTTTCATCCTAGTACTTCGTTTCGATTGCAATTCCAAGACAAAAATAAGATGTCCGACGTTTATAAATAAGTGGACATTTTAACGTACCGGAACACAGTGCTCTATGAAATCTTTCGATGGAATAATAGAGCCAAATTGCTTTTTATAATGTTCAGTCGATCTTACCTTAATTGGCACGAAGCCTCATCCTCCGTCGTAAGGAGCTGCAACGTACGGATGCTCACAAAAACATCTACACGTGCGTTTTTTCCCCGGTAAATACGATGAAGAAAGTTGCCTAAGTTCTTGCGTTTACTTTCCTATCCAGAAAATAACATGCAACTAACTTTTGATTTTCTGATGTACTTCGAAGGTTAGCGTTTGAAACTGTGTTTTAATTTCACTTTCAATACTGAACCAGCTCAGAGCTTACCTGAACATTGCAGCTGCATTACAGCTGCACCTGCCACATATTTCAAACAGTACTGTTTCATGCGTAAAGCGCAGAAGTTTAACCTGCCGAGGCATGATGAGCTGCATTCAGACCTGCAGGAATTTGACCTACTGAAGCGTAACTTATACGAGCATCGAGTGAAATTCGTTATCAAATAAGTTCGAACACGTTGACGGTAGAGTTCACACCTGTAACCGCTTCGTCTTCGAGCGTACGTACAAGTAATGTAGTTCAATTAAGTTTCAGATTTCCAAATGAGCACAACACTTCTTCTGAATAGATATATGTGGATGAGTTTGAAATATTTTCCTCTTATGCTTTAAAGCCTTGCTTTTATTTTACCGTACGCTCACAAGTTTGTATACCTAATGCGTGACGAAATAAATACGTTAGAGAACACATTCTCTCTCAGAGAAACTCAGAGCATCACAAGTAGAATGAATGAATACGGTGCATCAATGATAGTACACCTCCAAATAATTATATGTATCATTTACTGACATTCGGACTTCATCAGATAATGGATCATTTTGATCTAGCTTTGAGCTGTCAAATTCAGGCCATAGAAACCCCCAGAATTTAAAGCAATCTCTCGGCGGGAAACAATCACTTCAAAAGAATAAAATAAGCCTGGTGCAATTGACTCGGTTGATTTAATGGAGAACGAAGTGACTGAGACTTTGAAATCTGACGTGAGCGCTCACACTTCCGTAACCCAAGTCGTCGTTCAAACCACGGACGGTGTGTGATCGCACGTCCCCGTTCAAACAATCGATTTGAACGCCAATCTTGAATTATGAAAAATGGACGCAACTGAATGGTCGCTGAGTCAATCTCCAGTCGTCTAGAGTAGAAGTCATTCATCGCATGTAGGTTTAGAGTACCTGTTAGGCGCACAAAGCCGGTATAACATGGAACTGATTATAAAATGCACTTCTTAAAAACTCGTAAAAATGCGTCGTCTTTTTTGTTCGAGGAAACGAAGTGAAGTTCAGCTTTGCTACATGTACTTCACATGTACTTATATAGTAATTTAATGTGGTTCTACATCTTTGGTTCAGAGTAAGGGTTCGCTCACTGTTGAATTTTACAAAATTTCTTCCTGCTCGCTATTCGAGTGTACCTCGAAAATTTCATTGGTATAGGGATCAAACTGAAGATCAATCGAAATTAACTACTTGTATAATAAACATGTTTCCATCGCTTGGAATCGTCTTTCTGCATCCGTTCGAATGTCTGTGGATTAATCTAACTGTTTTAGAATATCCTTTTCCTCCTCATTTTAACAAAACGTTATTCATTGTTTTTTTTATCGACCACAACACCTCAGAGCTCTGTAGCTCGCTCTATTTATTCCTCAGCTCTTACAAACACAACGCATGCTCTCCCTTCTGCCCCTTTAGTTCCGGATAGCAAAGCCTGTCGCGCATGAAAAAATAAATCCACTTCCACAAACTCGTTTCTCTACGATAATTTGTATGTTTCTGCATTGTGCGATCCCAAGGTTCTGCTATTTTTTAGTTGCCTGCGCTCAAAGTTGAAGAGTTTGGTAACTCAGAAGCCATGGTCATAAAACATCAAGGCTTATTTCCTTAAGAACGTACTTTAGCTTTCATGAGAGTTCCACACCCATAACTCTTACTGTTAGAATTTTGCTTTCGACTAAATTTCAGACTAACATTTCTGTAGCAAATATCTTCCGTATGATGCACGCATACTTGCTGATCATAGAAGATAGAGTGAAGTGAGAGTTGGAAATACTTCCAAATTACCGGAAGTAAATTTTCCCAAATGCCGTCATACGGAATTCAAGAGAAATGAAAAGACTTCTCTCGTGTTGTACGTCAAACTTTCGTTTCCATGGCATTTGGCTCATCAATTTATCTGTAAGTTGACGTATCAACTATTCAACACGTTGCAAGTTCGCTGAATTCGAGAACTGTTCATTGTTCATAATAGGCATTCCAACAAATGGTTATTTGAATTGATTTAGAGAGCGACAAACATAACAATGATGGCAATAATTTGGCACATTATGTGCCAATTTCACATACGTATCAGTGAAAAATTGGAATATTATGTAAACTTATGCTTCAAAGGAAACTAAGTCGTTACGCATAATATTCAATCGTTCAAAAAAGTTGCGTATAAAAAAATGAAAGCTTTGTAAAGATAAACATAGATTCAAAATCCTCAGCTGAGGTCTTGATCGGAAGTGATTTGTTCTGTGCTCATCGTTTTACTGCTGAACCAAATGGAATTTGTTTTAAACGCAGCGTCGCCGATGAACAAATTCTAATCGACTTTCCTTTTTCGTATCGTTTTACAATTTTTTCAACTAAAATATGCTTGATATCGAATTCAATTACATAATTCATTGAATTTCAAAAGACCGCTATTGCCTATGCAAGTAAACATTCGAGTGCCACTCTCACTTCAGTGGTCAGTCCAATTTCAAAAACAAAAAGTCCGTGAAAAACGTCAGAGCTGCGGTAAGAAAAGCGATCCGATTTGGTCACGACTGGGGAGCGTCGATCAAGTCGCGGAATGCACGAAAATGCATGGAATTCTGTCACGTTCATCATTGCCGAGCCGGCGCCCATGGTTTATTTTCTGCATCCCCATCGCTCTTTGCAGAATTTTCATTGCCTTTGCATTGAACGATAGGGGATTTTTTCTCAGTGAACGGGTAATAGTTTACAGTGATATTAGCACCACCGCGCAAGGCAAGAAGTCCAAAAAAATATTTCTTCAGGAGCGCATCTTGCTTTTCCATGGACAGCAAAATTCCTACGGGCAGTTAGATGTCCATTTACTGGACATTGCTTCGTAACAGTGCATATGTGCCGCGCTCTTGAAGAAGAAATTAACGCATGGGATTCCAGTAGACGACCGACAATCACTTCTATGCTAATCAATACTTGGCTATTGTAACCCAATTTAGACATGCAAAATTTTACCTTACTCCCTCGTCCCGGCACATGAGGCCCGACAACGTCCCTGGAAAAATGTTGTAAGTTTCCTAACATTCCTGTGAACTGTCATGGTCACGTAGTTTGCGACATATTAATCAACTGTGAACACATGTATTTTGTTTTATGTATTTACATATTTCTGCAACGTCCTGTAAAGAATGTAGGTTTCCAAACATTCGTGTAAAATCTTGAAGCTTATTCTACGTTAGGTAAAAAATATTCTATGAAGATTCGACATCAAAATTGAACTAAGTACGTTAATGGCCCGGAAGTCACGAGACTGCACAGTCCCTTTACTTCCGACCTGACTTCAGAATAGAAAGCGAACTCAGCATTCGATACCTATGTTTAGGTGTTTGCCAACACTGTCTTCAGACATTGACTGATCATAAGAAGAGCCCTTGAGCCCTCCAGCTCGGCGCAGACGTGCTTGCATCTGCGGTCTGTCACACGGCTCTCGTTAAGACGCCCAATTCATGCAACGAAAACGTATGTTAGAAGAGCACAGACTAGATTTAAGATAATGTGCTCTGCATGAATGGTTTTGAGTCTTGGAATTAAGAAAAAGTACGTCTAGGATGCCTCATGAATTATTAAATCTATTCGAACTGCCCGCGAATAAAATGTTTGAACTTCTATAGACTACTACTCTAAAATTTATATTCTCACTCAAATTCCGGCAATTACATTGCAACTCAGTGCTATGTGTTCTGAGCATTCTGCATTAGTAAGTTTCAGCACATGATACATTATTAATTTATGCATATTCAGACGATTTCGAAACCTCGCTTATGTGCAGTGCCTGTGGGTTATACAATTACAAAACTGGATAACTGAAATAACTCTGTGGAGCATCATTCTACTGCTCATCATAACTCAACTCGCTCCTAAATCCACACACTTCGCTTAATTCACCTCGAGACGAAGCATGAACGAACTTTAGCGAACAAAACTTGCTTGGAGTTTGGCTTTCGCGAAGCTGGGTAGCCTCCGTAAATTTAGCGATGAAAATGCATATCGAGCCATAAACTTCAGTCTGAGCGCTGGTCCCCCGAGCCTGTGCAAACTTATGCTTCTTCGTAAAGTGATCTTGTATTTTTCTGAGCCGTGGGGACAGCTGAGCGCTATGGCACTGGGTGAGTAAGAGGTGCCCATCATGAACGGATGGATATTTTTGCCCCAACTGAACGATTGCGGACAAGATGTTGTGTATCACCCGAGCAGCTGTCGGGGCAGAATTTGGACTTTAAGCCCATTTTCTTGTTTTACATTTTCATGTTTTTTAGTGAAGACAAGCCGTAGAGAAGGTTTTATTCTAGCTTTTATCACGCGTTATGTTCTTTATCGCTTGGTCAAATGTTTTTTTAACGTATGTACGAAATGCGCTTTGCATAAAGACATACTCTTAAGATGATGTACTCTCTTTCGCTGTAGTTATTTTTACGGAGCATAAACATTAATGAAGATTGAGATGATCATAAAAAAATTCTTCATAAAAAGTTATCAACGCTAGTAAGTTCATTCAAAATACGGACAATACCAGGAATTTTCATGTGAGTAATAAAGTTGCACATTTTCTCACACTCGAGAATTATTTGACCCCTGCCATTTGTGATACGCGGGAAATAATTTTCATGTTTGCTTACAACTTTGTAGAATTTACCTCTGATATTTAGCTATGATTGAAAACACTGGGATTATCTTCTCCTTTATTAAAAAAATTAAATTATTAACTTTATCAATCCCAACACACTTCAACGTTACATGTGTGACAGACAGTACTTGAAATTCTAACAACATCTACAATCGTTAACGTACACACGTAGGTTTTCCTTGGATACTTTGGATACCTTAGAGACGTTTTAGCCTTCATGCCCGGGACACACTGGAGTGCCGTCGCTTTGTAAGCAATGTGTGCCTTTGCATATCCGCGAGCTATTGAATGAGACAGTTTCCCGCAGCCGTTTGATGATAATGAGGCAAGGGAGGCCAATCAGGGATAGTTTGCAGAAAGTTATCCAGCTTTGTCTGGAAGACGTCCAGGGAACCATCGAATTCTCTCAGATCTTCGGGCAGAGCGTTGAAGAGTCTGGGTCCCATCACAGCGAAGGAT